>JAIUCV010001783.1:0-64646 GCA_026724425.1 Erythrophleum ivorense | reverse complement strand
TTCTTTACTTTGTTTTATGGTGTGTTACCACTTTTTTTTTTTTTTTTTTCTTTTTTTTTTTTTTTTTTCTTTTTTTTCTAATGGTTTCAATTTGCATATTGCGGATTGGCAGGGATTTAGATGGTGAAGAAGTTGGAGCAGTTGCCAGCTTTGCAGAAGCTTCTGTATTGTCTCATCGGTTGCAGGCAGGGTACTTTTTATCTTATTTGTTTCCGTTTTTGGCATTTGTGTTGTGGCTGCATTTGCTGATAAGTGAGCTGTCTTGCCACATTACTTATTTTTCAGCCATAAGGCGCTGCTAACCACAATCAATGTTAATATATTTTATAGAAAGTTGTTCCTATGTTTTGTAAGCTAATACATTAACGTGTAGGCTGGAGGCTTAGACACACTTACACTGAACAGTCTATACGATGATGGAGCCTATATAGCTTCCCAACGACCAGCTCCCAATCCTTTTGATAATAGCTTAGCTTATAGCCTTACAAATTGTAACCGTCAATTCTTGGTACTATTTTGACCATATCAATAGATTCAAATATTGCACTGTTAAGACCACCTTGCAAAACAACATCAAAACACACACACAAAAACTGGCAATATGAGATACCTCTGGTTTTTATTTAAAGGTAAGGGAGTAAAAGCTTTGAAAACCCTAATCAACACGACAGAGAAAATGTATCTGTTTCTCCGCCGAATCTCGAAGCTCTCTGTAAGATACTCACCCTCCCGTATTACAATTTTTATTCTTTGACATGCACGCAGAGACGATTCTCGTTTCTTCTCAACATTGCCTCTGTCCCCCTTATTTTTAGCATGTTAAATTTTTACGCTCTGGTTTTGGCAATTTAAATAGAGTTTTATTGCCTTGTTGAAAAGCTTTTACTAGAGTAACTAAATTTTAAGAATAGATTTAGACGGTTTATCCTAATTTGATTTGCCGGTTTTTTTACAGAAAAATCTTATCAGACTTGTTAGTCAAATCCTTCAGCTACTTTTCTGTAATCGCTGTTTTTTTTTTTCCCTTCTTTTCAAATTTCTGTCTAGGTACACACAGTGCGATAAGTATTAGAGGGATGGAAATTTGAAAATTGACCGCATTAAACCTAAGCGGTTTCTGGTGTTTAGGGAAGATGAGAAGAACAAAGAGTCTCCGGTCTCTCGTAGAAGGATCATCGGCCATTCAAAAGCTACGACAAGAACTCAGTGAATTCAAAGAGATTTTGAAGTGCAAGGCCTACAACGATCGGCCAAAAGAGGTAAAAGACTCTCAGCTGCTCAAACATCTCATGTTTTTATGTGGATCTTTTAATCAACTGTGTGTGTACGTGCTGATTGGTTTTGGTATTTGTCTTGATAAACAAGGTGGTGATCAAGAAATGCTACCATTTGTTTTGCAACCCATGTGTGCAAAAGCTCACAGGAACTCGACAAAGAAAGTGCCCAACGTGCTTTGCAAGTTTCGGACCTAATGATATTAAACCTATCTACATACCGCACGGAAGCTCTCCAAGGCGGTCTCTTCTAAGCCATTCACAGCATTTTTGAGCTAATTAATGAACCAAGGTTGGCTCAGAGCATATGCGAGTGAGCAATTGATTAGAGCATATTTTTGTTATATTTTTTTTTTTATAATGAAAGTAATATTTACAGAGCTTTTGCCAACCAACATATTATATAACTGTATCGTTTAATAACAATTAATTTTGTTAGTAACAGTATTTTAGAAACGAAATTAAAACCAAATAAACAAAGTCATAATAATTGTGAAGTGTAATAAATGTAATAAACGATTAGAAGTGTAACATCATAGATAGTAGCAAAAAAACCAACACGTAGCAAAAACCACTTATCAATTTATCATAAGCTAAAACCACAAAGTCATAAAGCAAGGACCTGGTTACCAATTATTTGAAAATTTAAAAAGTTCCAAAATGAAGTCTTAAATTGCATAAACTAAATCGAGAAAAGAGAAAGAAATTGCATAAAATGAAGCTCTACAATATCCAACCCGGTCGTTTCAATACAGGGCTCGCTCTCTCCATTTTCCGCATTCCATTCGAAGACGATCACTGCATTCGGTAAATAGAAAAAAAAATATCACATCGTCGTCGTCCAACAAAAAATAAACAAAATAAAAAACTATTAAAATAATTCTTTCGTACTCCTCCGATGACGGCGCTTGCCATTCTTTTCTAACGATGAGAAAAAAGCATGTGGTAGCCATGTAATCTTTTTCACCATTGACCTTGAGCATAATTCGTACATTTCTAAACTATATTTTGAGATTGTATTCTGGTACCTACTTATGGCTAACTTTAAACGAACTAGAGGTAACTACTACTTATGTCTCTTATGACTGTTAAATGTACTCAATTGCTAATCTTTTACATGGACATCAAGGGAAGAAAAGCCACTTAAAGTTAAAATTATATTATGCTTTCGAATTTTGAGCTATGCATATACCTTTGAAATGTACTATCATAGCATTTTAATTAGTTGACCTCAATATCATGCTTTTCGACTAATATATATATATATATATATATATATATATATATATATATATATATATATATATATATATACTCATTAGTCGTTATACGTTTTGAACCAAGTGTTACCCTAGGTTTTGTTTTTTCATTCGTCTTCGTATTCCTTTTTTTTTTTTCCAAGATATGATCATTGGTATTGCCGCACATGCTCTTTTTCTTCTTGGATAGACTTTTCTTCTTCTTTTCCTTTAAAAAATGGCTGAGATGTGAAAAACAAAAAAAAAGTTATTTATTTGAACCATATTCTCTTAATTATTTTCTTCTTCTGCTACTGCTTTCAGTTTGGTCTTTCTAATTGCTTGCTTTCCCTTTTTTAGCCACTTTATTCCTAAAGATAAAGATCACATGTTTTAGCTCCATTGTGGTTCTGTCTCTTCATTAATATATATACGTATAAATAAAGAATAGAAATGATGAAAGTTAGAAATTATCACGTTTAGTACCGTAATCCCCGACTGGCGACTACGAATATAAGAGTGTAAGTATATATACATACATTCGAGAAAGTCGGAGAACATATCATATGTATTAATTTTAGTATAATAATTTTTTCAGGCGTATTAAAATATACTGCAATCTCTTTAGATTCAAGATATGATTTTAATTATGAGGACGATTCAATATATATTATTTTGTAATTCATATATAAGGTTTAATACGAAAGAAACATTTTTGAGCAATTCTCACACCTACCATTAAAATGTTTATTTATTTCTTTCATAACATTATTAAATTTTTTCTATCTCATATCATTTTTCCAATTTTTAGTGTCAACATATAATTCTCAAAATATATATGAAACATGTTAAACTCATACCATGGAATTATTATTTTTTGTAAAAGTGTAAGAGAGAAAGAAAATAAGCTTACATAAATTAGTGAGAGAGGGTGTCAACCTGCATCTTTCTCTATTTAATTTGAAGAGTAATTGTAATGCATGTACATGAATAACTTCAAAATTAGTCGATACAAAATGTGGTTTTCTGATACATAGTGAGAACAAGGGAAAGACAACGATACCCCTATACAATTAGAGAGGCGCAATTCAGGAGAAAAAAACTTTCGTGATACTTCTCTCTATCTTGCAAACACCACCATGAATCTCATATTTTTTTACAATTGGTGAATCTTGTCTTTCTTTCACACCGGCGCTGAGCTTCTTCCTTCAAATTCTTTGGCTTATGCATCTGAATTTTACCGTGGCTGTCAATTTCGGAGTTGGCGGTTACATCCATTGTCTCCTCAAATCGGCGGCCCATATCTCCATCAGTGAGAAATCAGAGGTTAGATCAATGGTTTTGACAGGTAATTGCGAGATGCAATCACTTTGGATTAAATCTATCCGTTGTCGAGGCCTCGTCGGTGAATCTTCAACCGGATTGCTCTCCGTCTTCACGATGGGTTATTGTGGTCATCTCAAATTTTTACAGTGTCGTGTCTTCTCATTTTAAGATGTTGTTGATGGTGTGAACAAAACTCCAAATTTTAAACATAAAGAACGATTGTGGGAGAAAACACTAATTCCAATGTAATATTTAACTTGTTTTTTCTTTAGTTGATTAAGTTGCTAACTTATTTAGTGTAGAAGATTTATGTATGTTACATTGTTAACTTATTAATTGATGATATTAGTTAACCAGATAACGTATTAAATCATATACGTTAACTTTATAATGTGGTTAATTTGTTAAAATTCATGATTAATCTTTTATATATGTGTCATAATTTAAATGTCAAAATAATGTTAACTTGCTTATTTATAGATTAAATAACACAATAAATCTATATGATATATTAATATTTACCTAGTTAATTTGTTAATTGTTTATATTAGCTAGCCAGATAATATGTTTTTTATATGAGTTATCCATGTAATTTGGTTAACTTGATATGAATTCTTGGTTAGCATGTTAACTTGTTAGTTACATGTTGTAGTTATATTTATAAAAATAGTAAACAAAATGTATTTACTTTGCAAAAGTTATTTACATCATGAATTAAATCACTGTCACATTTACTCTAGCGCTTAATTTTTGTAGGAATAGTTTTGTCCATATTTTTATTATCAGGAAAGAAAGAGGAGAGAAATTTAATTTTAAGTTTATCACTGCTATTTTGTTAATAAAATGGTCAACTTTATATATTCCCTTCGATCACCCTAATTTAAAAGCATAATATAGACGAAAGAGGATACCAATCATAAATTTAGTATCTAATGACTTTTCACTTAACAACTCCACACTCTATTTTCTTCAATAATTCTTTTTTGATGACACTGATTTTTTATTTTTTTATTTTAAATAATACAACAGATGAAAATTCTAAATCTTATGGTAAAAGTTACTATCGCTTAAAATATAAATACAATGGTGTCGTCTTATAGTGGCTCCAAACATTGATCTAACCATTTACAAGATTGAACATGAGCTAAGATCTGTTTCAATTCAAGTAGTTTATTATTTTATAATTATAATTTTATGTTCTAGTTGCAGAACTTAACTAATTCATCCGCGGGTATTAAGCTGATCCTGGTCAAACGACCAGTCTTCGTATTTTTAACTACCAGTCCTTAGTATATTAAACTAGCACTTATAATTAATCACCATTTGGATATCTGGATATATGATCTAGATCAACAAATCTGATTAAATGCTCTAACAAAGGTAAATGAGAGACTCAAATTAACTATTTAATTCCAGATCATTTGCTCTCTATTGGTACATAGGATTTTGACTTTGATTTTAAATTTGATGATATTATTAGTTTCACACAAATCACAGTAGTAGTAAATAAAGAGAAAATTATGGGGGAAAAGAAGAATTTTTTAAATATATCTATATATAAGTCGTACCTTCCAATAATGTGGAGCCATAATATATAGTAGAAAACAAATTATTAAAAATCGTAATATAAATTAGACAGATTAATTGTCTGTGCGCAGTTAGGTTTGCATGCCACAAGATGCCAAACAGCAAATTCACCTTCTTGTAATTTGTCTGTCATAGTATCGTCCAAACGATCCAGGTACATATATTTCTTTATTTATTTGTAAGGAATTATTCTTTATAGTCATTCACTCGTTCATATAATATTTGTTGTCACCATCTGACAATTGTATCTTTGAAACTGGTATTTATTATTCGCCAATACTATAATATTTTTATTATTCGGTAACATTAGTAAAAGTTTACTGGCTTCGGTATTGCATTCATTGTTAATCATAATTATTATCATCTAGCTAAAAAAAAATATTAAACTTTCAGTTTAAATCTAATGTTATTTAATTACTAATCTTTACTTGCAGATTGTAATTGGTGTGACTTAACTAACATCTTCTAATGTTATTCATATAATAATTTTACAGGGGGTAGACTCCATTTTATATATTAGTTGCGATAATTGACAAAATAAATACATGTCAGGTCGGAAAATTATATACACTTAATTCAATAACAATCAGAAATTTCCAAAAGAAACACAAATGATATATTAGAAAATTGTGGAGGGACGTACCTAACGATATAACACGATAAACAATAATCAATAGGCTGCTATCAAATGGAGATTTCAATATGTGTTGTAATTGTCTACATACATTCAAACCTTAAAATCATGAGAAATAGAAAATTAACACAACATTTAATAATTACTACTATGTATTGAGATAATGATAGTGAGCTCACTCGTACACCCACTATGTTTCTATATAATGACCTGTCTTCAACTATCCTTAAGTCTCAAATAGTTTATATATTCGAATATATGTTACCAATTGTAAAGGAAAATAATAGATCCAAACTTCTTTTTTTCCCCTTTCGATGACGAATTCCGTTTCAAAACCATTGAATGAATACATTGATATATGATGAATGAATGGTATTATCTTTAGACATTATTAGTTATTTTTTCTACCAAGACTTTGCATAGTTAATAAGATTTTTATCGTGGACGACACATCTATATTATCTATTTGTGGAAAATGTGAAATTGTCTTAACGAGTTTCATGAGGACTTTTCCTGCTTTTACTATTTTATGTGTGAGCAAATCGTTTCATGTGGTGGATTTTCAACTATTTTGCCATTAACTGTGATATGTAAAGACAAAAAAAGGTAATATAAAATCAAAAAATATATATATATATATAACAAAGTTATTTGTCGCTCTCAAATCTAAGGGTCCAAGATGTCTGGGAATCAATAACAGTCTGCATTTGCCTCTTAGTGGTGAACAAAGTAAGGTGTTGGCCAAAAGCAATCACCTTATTACAGTTTATATCCCTTCACTTTTGACAATATATTAAAGAAGTGGACAAACAAACAAAGTAAAACAATTAAAAAATAACAAAATGTAAAAGTTGTAAGTAAAAGATTCAAAGATATCATCAGCATGTGACTCATGTTATTTTCCAACACCTATATTCGATTTATTGTTTTGTAGAAAAATAGTTAAGTAAGTTCATAAAAAATAGTCTCCTTCACTGTCAATTTCATAATCATCATCTCATCAAAACTCATGCACTAAATATGACATATCCGAAAAGGACGTTAGTAATAAAACTAGCCCAAGAACGTGGATTATATGTGACTGCGGTGATTTTTAATCTCCGTACTGAAACCCTTTAGATAGTTCCGTGTTAACTATTGGTAATACCTCTATAACTAACAAGTGAACAATATCTACAATTTTATATGTCAACCGGTGAAAAGTAACATATAAAAAGGAAAAATTATTAATCGATTGATGGACTAGAAATACCAAAATCCAGAGTAATAGCTTGCAGCTGTAACTATAGAAAAAGAGTTTAGGGAAAAGGACTGGATTAATCAACCAGATACATACATCTTTTTCTAAGTTACTATAGATGTGTGGTTTTTTTTTTTTATTCTAGAAATAAAAGAATGTCTGATAACACACGATATGGTTTTTTTTCTTATTATTGTGAATCCGGAAAGTTTTGTTCTTTGGTTATTACTTGATCGTTTGACTTTTCGTAAACTTCAATCATAGTACATTGCACACTTTTACAAATGTTCTCGCCACATTTGTATCACACAATTATTCATCAAACACCCTTTTGCTAAAGAAAAATCTCAAAATGAACCCGTTTCTTTACAAAAAGAAAAAGAAAAAAAAATCACTAACAATCAAATTATATATTGAAAAAACAGCAAAATCAAACGTAAATAGAGAAACTGGAAAAAAAAAAAAAAAAAAAAAAAAAAAAAAAAGAAGAAGAAAAAAAGGGCAAATTAATTAGGAGTTAGTGAGCTGGAAGAGTGTAGTTAGTCATTGAGACAATAAAACGGCTCTTCAAGCCGAAACCCTGCATCAGCTCCACAGAGCTGCCACGTAGACGAGTAATAACAAAATGCATCGTTGCGAATCATCATCTCATTCTCATCAGTGAACAAATCCGGCAAATCAAACAGCTTCTCTTCTTCGCTGTCTTTGTTCGTACACGAAGTCGTCGAAGCACACGAAGTTTCCGACGACTCTTGCCTCGTCGTCGTCACCGTGTCTGAAGAAAACACCACGCTGCTCGACAACGAATGAGCCACAACGGCTCCGCTCGGCTCGAGTTCAGCTACATCAGAATTAATCACACCGAGGTTATTGTTGGCGGAATCTTGCCAATTGACGGCGGCGGAGGTGGCTGCGGCTTGAATATCTTTAGGAGAATTGGTAACCGGACGAGGAAGGTCGCCGGATAATTCAGGAAAATTGAGGAAAGCCGTTGAACCTTTGATGGCTAAAGCCGCCACATCATGAGCTCGAGCCGCCATCTCAGCCGTTGGAAAGGTCCCGAGCCAGATTCTTGATTTCTTCCTCGGCTCTCTAATCTCCGATACCCATTTTCCCCAACTCCTCATCCGTACTCCTCTATACGTCGGATGCTTGTCTCCGCTGTTGATCTTTCGCCGTTTTTCTTGGCCGCCGTTATGATGATCATCGTCTTGAACGGCTAATGATCCTGATGATGATCTTCGAGATGCTTTTCTTTTAGAGTTGGCATTCTCAAGAGAATTAGAAGTTGTTGATGAAGAAGAAGAAGAAGAAGAAGAAGATGTTGTAGATGAGGACAATGAGGCTGCGGCGGAGGAAGAGGGTGAGGATACGGCGGAGGAGATAAAGGTAACTTGAGAAGCACTCTTCTCTATGTTGATTTGTGATTTCATTGTTAGAGGGAAGCTTTAGAAAGAGGGTTGCACAAAAATAGATGTGAAGTGGGCTTGTATTAATATTCCTCCGCGATCTTTTTTTTTTCTTTGGCTTTCCATATTATAAGGAAAAAATACTAGAAAGAAAAAAACAATTATAATGATGTCAAAAAAATATAATGATTTTTTCGTTATAATAAATGAAGGACTGAGAAAGCAATGGGTCCATAGAACAAAAATATAGGGTTTAAGGTTTTTGCACATAGATTAAGAAACTATTTAAAAATATTTTATCATCAATTCCAAAACATTTAAACCAATAACAAAATAATATGAAAAATATAAATAATCAAAAGTAACAAAAACACATTTAATTTTGCCTAGAAACTCTAAAACTCCTTATATTATGAAACAAAAAAAAACTTCAAAACCCCTTATATTATGAAACAGAGGGAGTATATTATTGAGATTCACAGTTTTAGCGAACCAGTTTTGTTCCATGTGAAAATAAAAATAGAAACATCATGGTTTTCTTTATTATGTACAAAAAAAATGTATTTGTTGAAGGAAAAAAAAGGAACAGAAAATAACTGAATGGCACTCGAGGTTTTTTTTGTTTACTTTCTCGTCTAATATGGCCCGACCCTCGTGCATGTGCGTCACCTCTTAACACATGAATCCACCCATCTTCCACTTTTATTTATTTCCTCCAAACAAAACAGGGGTTAGTGTGACGACATATATTTGATTAACGTTCCGTAAAAAATACGAGTGCAATAGTTGTAAATATAACAAAATAACACGAGATTCACATACTTCCTGGACCAAGGCATTTAGCTATCTCTTGCAATAATTAAAGCTTTTTGTTTCCTTCTCGAGATGGAAAAAAAAGGCATGAAAGCATAACTACGATGGCTGTAACGCCACGTCATAAGATTTTAATACGAATGGGTCGAGGTATTAAATTTTGATTAGATATAACACGTACACGTACCTAATCGATCTATGTGAACGATATATGTATAGAACATTTATGTTATTGTATATCGATCTATGTAACACACACTATTGATACTTGATACGTCATATTCGATTCGGCGCCATTATAATTAAATAATTAAGGAACCACTTTATTTGATATTTATTATATATGGCCAATGGCCTCCACAATAAATAAATAAATGCTGCTTCAATTTAAATATTTTTCTCAGATGTATACAAGAATTCATTGAACAACGAAAGCCATTATGCACACGTATATGTATATACAGTATACGCACATATAATACATGCAGGCATGAGGCATAGAAAAAGAAAAAGAATAGTAATGAAATAAATTGAGCACATCCACTTCAGGAAAGTGTGGCTATTGTTCAATAAGAATCTTTTCAGTTGATTGAGGAATATTGACCCCATTAGTCACACTGATCCGCAGGTTCTCATTTGTTTTATAGTATAGACCAATCTTATGTATATGATGTTATTATTGTTCATCCATTCGTGATTACACTACGGTGGTGTTATAGCTGCAATGATGGTTCATAATAGTACGTAGTAGAACAATGAAATGATGAATATATAGTATATAGCTGAATAACGTTTTAGATGGTAATCAGTAATGGTATATTTTGTGCTAAATAAACTTAAAAATATTTAGTTTAAGGAAAAGTACTTTGTTCTTAGTAGGTTTTTTTTTACCAATTCTTAGTAGGTGTTGGTTTGAAGAAAATATACAGCTGTTCAGAGAAAGGATGAAGAAGACATAATGCCGCAAGAGAACACATGAAAGGTCGATTAAAACACAACAAAACTGATTGAGCTTTATCGATTATAAGAAAAAAAAACAAAAACTTTTGTGTATATACATGATTTTTTTTTTTTTGTGCAAATGTGTATATACATGATTTTATGTTATTTTTCCTGCAGATAGATACAAGATAAAAGTCTAAAACCAAGAAAGAAGGCGCAGAGATTGTTGGAAAATCAGCGAGCGGTATACGATGATTGATGCGAGATTTAATATTTTTATATAAGTCAATGGGCACACATGGCGCACATGCCACTCATTTTTAATTGTATAAAAATAAAATATCAGCGACTAAGAAAGATAACTATTTTTAGCTAAAACAGAGAAATAAAAAATTTAGTCCAATTTAAAGAAATATGTTTATAAGTGTTTCTACTAATTTAGATACACGAACAAAAAGCGATATGCAATAAATCCTTTGCTTTAAAATGCTTGAACCTAAATGGTTGTGTTTCTAGAAGAACAAAACAAGCTGAAATTTTACCATATGCAATATCAAAAGTTGTGGGAAAAAAAATTCCAATAATTGTCATGGGGGGGAAAATGAAATAAGTAACTAACAAATTAAAAGAAAACCATCTACTACTATATTGCAGAGGAATGAGCGAAAAACAAATCTGATTTTCACATTTCGTTTATCAATTTTCCATTCAGAATAATTTCACTCTTCTGTCTTACTATTTGGAACCTATAGACAAGAGTTAAGACGGTGTCAGCAAGTGGACCGGCACTGGCAGTAAACAAGAGCCACTAATGCGATCAACGGTGGAGATCAGATCTAAATTATATCTAAATTACGTAAGAACTTTTTAAGATACTGACAGTATCATACGATAAAAGGTAAATTTTGTGAATATTGCTGTACCGTAGGAAAAAAAAAATGGCTCCTAGTTCCTGAATCTAACGCCTTCTACTATTTCGTGAAAATAATGATTTGTGTATATAGAGAACCCTATGCATATATAGACTGCAGCGTAAATATCATAGCTAGTACACATGTGATACAGTGCCAATATATACGTATAAAAAAGGTAACGGGAGCGGTTCAGAAACTTAAATATGATGTTCCCTCTCACTCTTTTGTTCATTCAATTATCTGTTTCCCCATAAAAGAGGTAACCCCTGAAATAATAAAATAAAATATCATATTTTTTTGCTCATTAGGCGATGGGCAACAAGAGTCATGAGAGACGTATTATTTTCTCGTAGATCCAGCTTGTTTTTATTTCATTTTAAAGCAACTAGTAGTCTTTGCTTTTTAAATTTAGAGTTTAATTTAGCATTTAGTCAATAATTTGAGCTAGCTACTACTTTGTGTTGTTCGATTGTGCAACTTTTAGTTTACTTTCCCCTCTGAGTGAGGAACTCATTCCGTAGAATTTTGCAGTTCCTATATAATTTAAATTTGTCAACATATAAACTGACAATAAATCTTTTGTCTGTATCTGAACCAAGAACGGAAAAAACAAAAAAAGTAGACAAGATAATGAGTGAAAATCGTTAAAATCCCAAGTGATCTTACTAGTGATTCAAAGTTCGAAACATCCCTATTAATTAGATATGTTGTTAAAAAAAAAAAATCCAACAAAATAATTAAATAGATTTTTAATAATATATCCAAGAAGATTTGCTAAAGACATGACACTTTCATAATACGCTCCTTGATTTGTAAAATTTGATGAAAAAGTACTTCAGCTAAAAATAGGATAGTAATCCACAGTAATGGGTTTTTTCTCTTTGATTTTTGTATGTTTCTTTCAAATAATGCATGATTTGCATGATGTATATATTACATATTTTTGTTTGGTAATTGTGGAAGTTTGTTGAATGGTAACATCTCTTGGGCCACACCAAATCAGATCCTCCAAATCTTGCTTTTGGTCCGACTAAATATCATTAATACATATAAGAATAACACCGGTGATAATTAATATATATTAAATCGCATTGCAATTTCAAACTCGTTACGAAAAACATAAAGTGTAATTTCTCTTTGTCTTCTGCATTTGCATACATGTAAACCAAAATTACATTCGTGAAATAAATAAAAAGCATTTTTATCTTTTTCTATATAAAATATATATACAATTACAAACGCAGACGACTTTTCTGTTAAAATGATGATAAAGTGAGTGAGTGAGTGGTAAAAAAAGAAGTCTCTCACAAGCTTTAATTTATACACATGATGATTACTAGACATTTATCTTACTTACTTTTTATATGTTAACATTTGATGTATCCTGTGTAGAGCAGAAAATGTATTCCGAATTTTATTTATCACACAACGAGTTTGTAAAAGGAAACTTCATCATACAAAAAACAACTTACAATTCACGAACACATGCTCAACTACTTATACAACTTACATTATATATGTCTCCAATATAACATGTTATTCATCACGTATGTACACTTACGTTGTTAAAGGACTCTTACGATATTAATCGTGCTAATTACAAATAAGTCAATAGTATAACGTGGTAATCAACATCAGTATTTTCAACAACAACAAAAAAAGATAGAGTTAAATAAGAAAATGGCGATTAAGACCTTTCATGAATCATGAAACTTTTTCTCAGGGTGAAAACTAATTAAATTAAGATTAAAATTCTTAAACAAATCCCAATCATGCAAGAGAAAGGTATTATATATAGGAAGAACAAAATTAAGAGAGAGAAACAGATCTATATCACATCATTTGTTATATAAGTGGGTGCCCTACAAATTGTCTTTGTCTCCATAATCTTAATTGTCATATTAAATTGCATCATTAAAGAGACAAAATTTGATAATGATCCTCTTTTTTCTCTCCTATTTCTCCACCCCCGAATAATTCTTGAAGTTTCTGCTTCTTTATCTACTTTTTAGTATTATATGTTCATCTTTATTTTGGATTATATGCTCGGTAATGTTACTTTTTGCTGTTCCTTCTACTTGAAAAAATAATATTTATAATCGATTAAAATAAAATATTATAAACAATCAATGATGTGTGTCCCTCATCTACACGATGGGTATAATGAATAAATTAACCAAACGACTACATTGTCACTTATAGACCGTACCTTTATGATTAATTTGTAGGTTTAAGTCTTGATGTATTTTTTCCACCAAACTAATCCAACAACCTGATGGGTCATCTGCAATTTAAAACCGTTACAAAATATACTATAGCCCTAACTCATAAATATAAATAACCTGACAAATATTTATCATTTATATATTACTGCCTCTATTTTATAATAAATGTAGTTTTAGAAGATTTTTTTTGTTATAAAATAAGTGTCATTCTCTGATTTTAATGCACTTTCTCTTATTGATTTATCTAATTTTCCCCTAATTAAATAAGAAAAAAAATATTAAATACAATAGAATTTTAAGAGACAAATAAGTATAATTTTAAATATTGAACTATTTTCTTAATTTATGTGACCTTATTATAAAATGGAGGGAGTAATTAAGAAGATATAGCAAAAATATTGGAAACAATCTGATATGTCAATCACATAAAGTTTCTAGGAACATATCATTTAATTCAGCCAATTAAAATAATCTATATATATTAAGTTAAATGCCAATTAGAATTATTAAATTAAATGGTTTGGCCCCAAACAATTAATAATCTAATAGATTCTCGGTTTCAATTATTTTATTCTCTGCCCAATACATATGCAATATATATTGTCCAATTTAACTATCTAATATAAGGTCATTAAAATTCAGCTCAGTTTTACTATATAATCCGTTTATATTGTTACTGATATTTTTTAAAACTCACCAGAAAAGCCTTCGGATCATGCGATCGAAACATTATAGATTAGTAGATTACGCACATATATATAAATTTTTATTTTTATACATACAAAAATAGTTTTATATAAGCTAGCTTTGGAAAGTTTTATCTATCAATATGCATTAGTGTTAAATAATTTATACGTTCTGTATCAGTTTATATAATTAACTGAGAACAAAGTACTTTTCTTAAACTACATATTTTTAAGTTTAGTCTAGCACAAAATAAGTTTATATAATAAACTGCTACAGAACGTATAAAACATTTAACACTAATGCATATTGATAGATAAAACTTTCAAAATAAGTTTATATAATTAAATTTAATCATTTGATGCGAAACATTATGATAGTTTGCAAACACTATCATAAGTTCCGATACAATAAAGCCCAATAGGCCAATAGTATGATGGACTCCCGTAATTGTTTAGTAACCTGAGAAACTTGTGTGAGGAACGTCAGAGTTCCGCGTTGCACCCTTTTTGTTTTCAATCCGGACAGTATAATTCTTTGCTCGAAGAATAAATAACACAAAAAACAAACAAAAGAATAAAAGAATTGGGATTATTTTCCTGAAGACAGAAGCAATACAAATATGCTTCAGTTAAATAGCTTCACATTCACATCATTTATTTCTCTATCACCCTTTTGTAATCTTATATAAACCCTTATCCTCGTATTGTAATAATCAGTGCACAATTAAATAAATTCCTTAGAAGCAACGGTGCCTTTAATTCAAATTTAGTTATCAGCATACATGCCTCTATCATCACGCATGTATAAGGTTCGAGCAAAACCAAACTAAACTCATGTATTAATATTTTCTTTTCCTTTTCTAATATTTGATTATCTTATCGTCGTCTACTTCATCAATAATCTTAGTTTAGTGAAGTTTCAATATGTACATAAACTAAACAAATTAACTGCTTACTTTTAGGGGATGGATCTAGAACAAGGAATAAAGCTAACCAGTTTAACTGACAACGAACCACCAGAGTTGGTCGTGGATCGAACCATGGAGAATGAAACCGGATCTGGTAACGTGGCTAGATGGAGAGAAGGAGTTCGTGGTCCATGGGATCCTAACCACGGAACTTCTCAGAAAGCTAAGGTTTGGTCCACGACTAAACCAGGTTCTTTCTCTGAGACTGCGATTCCCGGTTTATGGCCTTCTTCGTTTAGCAAAGAGTATTGTTGCATCTATAGAGTGCCCAACCGGTTACGGAGAGTGAATCCAGAGGCTTACACTCCTCAGATGCTTCTAATCGGTGCACTTCAACATTCTAAGAAAGCTGAAGCCCTTGAGCTCTCCAAAACCGATTCAAGGTACATACATAAATATACACACTTATCACCACCATACAGACTAAATTAAAGTGATTGTATTTAGTCATAGAATTTTAGTGTTTTGTATCAAATATCATTTCAAATTTATAAAATGCAAACGGACGTTCATTAAAAACTGTTTCGTGTTTGATTTGCATGTTTCTGTTTGCGCTTATACATTAACATCTCAAATTATTGTGTTTATCTTTTAAAAAGATACCTAGTATTTTATTGATTTATAACAAAGTTTATGTAAAGTAATTTTATACACAAATTAATAAAATTTATTTTAAGTTTCCCGCTTCCGATACGATTTCGAAAAGATAGTATTTTAGCTGGTATTATTATAGGTTTATTTTTGAATAAACAGTTAATTAGCTGATTAATGCGTTTGGATAGTATTATTCCAGATATTTGGACTATATGAACATGGAGCGTCACAAGAAGAAGTACCTTAATGGTATTGCAAATATATTTGGGACTCAAACAGTCGAAGAGTTCAGGGAAATCATCGAAAGAGATGAAAAATTCATAAGAGAAAGCTACTCCGAATCAACAGATTGGATCAAATCTCAAGAATTCGTGGAAATGATCCTACAAGACTCGGTATTAATACTAGGGTTCTTCATTCAGATCGGGACTCAAAAGTTTAACAGGAATGAAGATATTCTATTCGAGGAGCCTTGTCTCATAACCACCATTTTCGAAGACCTAATCTTGCTCGAGAACCAACTTCCTTATGCTCTTTTAGAAGAACTTTTCGAACCTTTTTTAT
Organism: Erythrophleum ivorense; assembly: GCA_026724425.1. Lineage (NCBI taxonomy): Eukaryota > Viridiplantae > Streptophyta > Magnoliopsida > Fabales > Fabaceae > Erythrophleum > Erythrophleum ivorense. Next base: position 48,232 of record JAIUCV010001783.1, on the reverse strand, counting down.
TCAGTCTTAAAACTGAGGAAACGTTCCGTGACCTTACCCTGCGAGTTTTTGGGTTCGAAAACAAGATCGAAAGAGATGTGAAATTCCAACATTTTACAGATTTGTTTCGACGTGTACGTGTCGCAACACTTGGTCTGACAGAAGAACAGGCTAGCAATGCAAAAGCTGAGCCACCGAAGAGCATAAAGAGTCTACACAACGCAGACAAACTAGACAGTGCAGGAGTAGATTTTGAGAACGTGGACAAAGAAAACGACTTAACGTTGGTGATTGATTTCAAAGACGGAGTCTTGAAAATGCCTTGCTTCACAGCCGAAGATAACACCGAGAGGGTTATGAGGAACTTAATGGCACTCGAGCAATGCCATTATCCTTTCTCTGCTTATGTTTGTAACTACATTGCCTTCTTGGATTTCCTCATCGACACCGAGCAAGACGTTAACTTGCTCTTCAAGAAAGGTAAAAACACTAGCACTTTGCAAATATCTAGCTCAAAAATTAATTAATTTTTGTGATTCCTAACAAGATTTCTACATTTGACGTTAAAAGGAGTTCTAAAGAACTGGATGGGACATCAAGGATCGGTGGCGGAAATGGTGAACAGGCTGTGTTTAGGGCTCGTAGATTTTGGATCTCACTATCAACCAATAGCTGAAACCCTCAACAATCACTACGAAAGCCCTCTCAACAGATCCGTCGCCACGCTCCGAAGAGTCTACTTCAAAGATCTTTGGACAGGAACTGCCACGGTGGCAGCCGTTGTTCTCCTCGTGTTGACTTTGATCCAAACGGTGGCTTCTGTTCTCCAAGTGACGCAGAACAACGACAAGTCATCGCCGCCTCCAGCTCCGGGACGAGGACCGTAGATTGTTTCTTGTATAACAAATAAACTAAACAAAACTTATCCTTCTTTATCTTACTCAATTCTCAGAGCGAATGTGCAAAAGGAATAAATTATATGAATGTACTAATGTTTGGTTTTAATTCAAAATCTTCTCTAATGCCAGTAAAGAAAATCTATGTTTCGCAACAACAAAAAGATTTGGAAGTATAATCATTTAGGGTCAGATTAAGATAATAATCTTAATTACTTACATACCAAATTGGTTCTTAGCAAAAAAAAAAAAAAAAAAAAAAAAAAAACCAAATGGATAAAGATACAAACCAAAGAGAACAAAAAGGGTCAAATCTTTTTATTACTTAGATACCAAATGGAGAAGGATATAGAAAGATTTAGGGTCAAATTAAGATAATGTTATTACTTAAATAATAAATACCAAATTTGCGTATAATTTGGGTTTTCCATTGAGATATTCCTTTGATGATAACAACTCCTCCAACGAGTTCCGCGTTGGACTTTTGCATTTCTGACAGCATAATTCTTTGCCCAAAGTTTAAATAAAATAATAACCAAAAATAAAGGCAGAAAAAAGTTGGGATGAATTGCCGTAAATCAGACGCAATATAAAAATGCTGCAAATTAAAATAAGCTTCATCTAAAATGTTGTAAAATATAAATACAAGACTGCTTACTCGTAGAACAAGCAACCGCTCAAGATAAATCTAGAAGAAGGATCACAAGGAAGAAATGCTACTTCCAATGAACATAAGCTGATCTCGGATCAAGAAAAAGAACGTCCCTACAACGAAACAGGATCTGGTGACGTTAACTTTCGTTTAGCCAAAGCCATGATGACTGACATGGACAAATCAGGCTCTTGCTCTGAGGTCAATTTTTTATGGCCTTACTCGGTTAACCAGAACTATCGTTGCATCTATAGAGTGCCATGCGTGTTAAGGAGAGTGAACCCAGAGGCTTACACTCCTCAAATGCTTCTCATCGGTCTTCTTCACCATCATAAGAAAGCTCAAGCTGTTGAGCTCTCTAGAACCGATTTAAGGTATCCATCAGAAACTTATATATGGACTATAAGAAGATGGAGCAGTACAAGAAGAGTTATCTTGAGAATGTTGCATATCTATGGGAATCAAACGGTTGAGGAATTCACAAGAGCCATCAAAAGATATGAGCAAGGCATAAGAGCATGTTACGGTGAATCAACGGATTGGATAAACTCTGACGACTTTGTCTAAATGATGCTCCTCGATTCGGTGTTCATACTAGTGTTTTTCATGCACCTCGTACCTCGATACATAGACAGAACAGAAGATTTTCTTTTGGACGAGCATTGAATTAATACACTATCTTTGGCGACCTAATATTGCTTGAAAACCAATTTCCTTATGCCCTTTTAGAAAACCTCTTCGAACCCTTCTACACAAAGTTTGATGCTAACACGACGTTCCGTGAAGCCCTTTAAGGTTTTGGGATGAAATGAAAGATCACAAGAGAGAATAAATTCCTACATTTCACGGATTGACGCAAACCTTGTGGAAAGGATTCAATAGCGAGACTTCGAAACGCAGACATGTTAGACAGTGCAGGAGTAGAACTTGAAGGTTTTTAAGATGAAGAAGATCAAGGAGAATGCTCAGAGAGCGAACATTACGAAAACCCTTTTAACAGATCCGTGGCCACTCTCCGGCGAATCTACTTCATAGACCTTTGGACCGGATCCGCCAACATCATCGCCTTCATGCTCGTCGTGTTAACATTGATTGGGACGGTGGCTTCCGTTCTCCAGATGAGGCAAAACGACAATAATCCCACTGATGCTTAATTTTCTGGCACCTCCACCTCCGGTTCGAAAACCCTAGCTTGTTTCTTGCGATACGTGAAACGAACCTATGTTTATTCATTCTATGTGTCTTATTTAGTTCTGCAGAGCGAAATAAAATGTAATTCCTGGTCCCCTCTTTGTCTAATTAGTCAAATATTTATAAGTATAATGCTGTTTGTTTTATATAACATTCAGACTTTGTTTGATTTCGACATAAGTATGTTTGTTGATCAGTATATGTTAAACAATAAATCAATCAGGGTCAAATATATTTCAAGAGATATTGAATAAAAAAAGGGCCCATATCTTCAAATAACCCTATTTCAACCATTAAAAAAGAAGAACACATCTTTTAAAATAGTTCAATAATTTATTAAAGTCTCTCTCAAATGAGATAAAAAGTAACTCGTTCCACATTAACAATGGACGATATTCATTAAAATGAAAAAAACACAACAGTTTCATCTGTCTTTAAAATGGAGAAAACTTCGTTCCATGTAAGAATGGACGATCACTCCCTTATTCATGCAAAAAAAAAAAAAAAACAGATTTATTCCGGCAACAGACTCGTATCTTGATCCAATTAAGAAAACCTCTCATCGATACAAGAAAAGGGTTTTTAATCCACCAATCTCCGAGTCCATTAACCGAATAAACAATTAACGCCCCATTCACTCATCATCGCCGTCACTCCCACCTTCACGGTGGCTAGTACTCGCGATGTCTTCCGCGACGATTGGTGCAAAGGAGGGTTCTGCGGTCGTAGAGTTCTGCGTGACGAACCTCCGGCAGTAAAGCGGACGGCCTTCTATGCAGAAATTTACCCTTTCCTTGGTTCCCATCACAAGATTTGGAATCAGCGTACGTTTGAACACAATTTTCCCAAACAGAGAAGGCTTGTCTCCTTCCCTAGGCCTGTGGACGTAAACCTCCTCCACTAAATCTTTGTACACCCTGATCATCATCATATTATACACATTAGGGGTTACACGTAGCCAACATTCTATGTCACCACATAACGAAAATAGCAAAATCATGCGTATAAAAACTAATATCCTTTTTGAATATAGATTTTAGAGGATTTGAAATTTAGGGTTGATTACTTGCCCGTTAAAGTAGCTGAAAATCTGGGCTTCCGTCAATGGGAAGCCATTTGAGAACGTTAAAAATAGACTGCGCTCATTTGAATGAGCAGGCATAAAAGCAGGAGCATTTGGGTTGAGAACAGACTCATCCCCGGGCACCACTTCACTGGATACATTGCTAGATGAGGTAGTCATGGTTTCGGATATCTCTCTGTTAATATTACTCTCCTTAACCACACAACAAGAGATGGATAGACTTTATATTAATGCTCGTGTGTATCTATATAACATGATCAGGAGGGGGGTTCTTAAGGTTGCAACGGTTGGGGTTTTAAGGAAAAGTATTTTTATCTTCATGCACATTCAATATCAAGAAAACTAATGATGACCTAAATTAGTCATTCAACGTTAGTGCATGCACGCTCTTAAATTTTTTAAGGAAAAGAAGCAAGCGCAAATCATTTGACTTGACCATTGTAGGATTCAATTTTATGTTTTTTTCTTTTCTGGTGTGATTTTAATATATTTTTGGCAGGGTTTTCACTGAATCATCTTATCCCGTTATGGAATCGTAATTTCATAAAGATCTGTTAAAAGATTCCGAGTGACGTGTATATATCTTTCTTTTTAGGTAACGAATTATTGTATATTTCAGATATTCAAACAGTATTTTATCTTTTTTGCCAATTTTAAACGATCAGACACGAGAACTGAAAGTTAGTTGAAGAAGGACCAACAATTAATGAAAGGTTGCTTCTTTTCAATTCAAGGAATCGATATAGACAAGCATTAGTTTTTTTGTTAATTTACAAACTCTCAACAGATTTATTCATCAAAATTCACTGAAATTTACAAGTAAAGTTCCACCAAAAAAAAATGTCAAAATACTTTTGATTTTACCATCAAGTTTGGTTTCTTTGATACAATGGGTAATATTGTTCTGTAGCCCGGAAATCAAGTAGCATACTTAATCGTGAATATACACACAATAACATTCACACAAAAAAAAAAAAAAGCTTTAACAATGGTCAAACTTTTAAAAAAATAAGATGAAGAAGACTCTCCACAATACAAAAGCTTTACACTTGACAGTTTAGTTGCAGAGCAATGTGTCCCTCGTGACATTCCCAGTAGTCGCATTAACCCTAATGAGTCAAAAGAAAACAGTAACGAGGTCAGACTTTCAGACTTTGAACAAGATTAAACTCTTAAGAGATGAGAGCGAAAGATTTTTTACCCATCAGCGATTTTGCAAAGATATTCTCGTTGATCATCTCTTAGAGGAACATCAGTGAAATCTAAATCAACAATCAAAACATACACACACTAGAAAATGTCAAACTTTATGTAAAGCTCAAAGTGCTAAACTTTATAGGTTTCTTATGCAAAGCTTTCTTCTTTTTACCAGCGCCTGTAATGTTTGATCCCTTGAATGATGTGTTTCCGGTAGCAGTAGCTCCTTCCAAGTTAGCGTTCGTTAAGTTCACCTGCCAAAATGTAAACAGTTTTTAAACTAATCACCATTAATGTCAAAGATCTTGTTGCGTTCCCTAGATTTACTCATCACTTAGAAACATAAGATCATCGAGTATGACCTTTGTTACGTTTGCCAAGGAGAAATCTGCACCTCGAAGATCAGTTTCTGATAAATCAGCACCTGAATTACAATGTGATAAAGAGTTATTAACATCCATGAATCAGAAGTCTTCTCATTTACAGTTCTTTATTCTACTTCAACGAAGAAAAAGAGAACAAAAACCTGTTAAATCTGCATCAAAGAAGCTAGCACCTAGCAACTTTGCACCCTTGAAGTTGGCTTGCCTTAGGATGGACTGCAAGAAAATGTCATCATATAGAAAGATGATTAGACGAAAGATTTGGTGTTCATGATGATTGAAGAGAATAAAAAGGGAATTATACCGTTTTGAAGTCCTGCCTGATGAGAGTCTGGCCACTGAAATCCTTGCCGGATAAGTCCTGTCCCCTGGTGACACCTTGTCCATAGGGACCTCCACCCTTTTTTCAGTTTCATCCATATGCACAAAATACAATGAGTTTAAAAAACTATAAGACCATTTCTATGATATTTGCAGCAATATCATTCAAATGAGCGGAAACACAAGCATATATAAGTCACAAGCGGATGCAAAATTAGGTCACAAAAGAAGTTGCTTCCACTAGAAAACATAGTTAAGAAGCAGTATTTTTCTTTTTTGAGTTATTGTTACAAGCACATAAGTTAAGACATTTCTACATAATTTAACTGAGAGAAAAATCAGATTCGACTACATGTAATATCAGTACCACCTGAAGAAATTTTTTAGTCTTTACACTTGAGTTGTTCCATTTGAAGTTCCGAAACCTTTCTACTCAATCAACGTTTTCAAGTTAAGATTGGATTATTTTGAGAGAAAAGTATATTTCAACAAATATATCATTATAATTTTTTTTGTTTAATTTTACATATCATTATTATTGGTTTATACTTCATACTTTAGACCAGTCTTGACAAAAAAATGAAAAATAGATGATGATTGAGAAACTTTCATCAACTCTGTTGGTAACTATTATAACCTTACCCGCATTTTCCTATTAACCGTTCTATGGTGATCTAGTCTAACACTTCTTTTGGGATGAAACTCCAATAGATTTTGTACCAAAAACTTTAATTTTCCTTATACATCCTATTAAATGTGAAGAATACGATGATGTTTACAGAGAAGTAATAAAAATAAAAATAAATAAATAAAAGTTACCTTGAAGGCAAGAGCAGGATCAACAAAAAAGAGAGAAGCAGAGACAAGTGCAAGTAGACTTCTCTTTGAAACCTCTTCTCCTAATGACCAAACCACACTTTCTAATGGACTTATCACTTCTTTCCCTTCCTGCCACACAAACCCAGAAGTCAGAAATTTCAAAAACAATATATTTTTTTCATTATTAATTGGTTTCAGAGGTTGGAGACGAAACTGGAGATTACCTGTGAGCAGCGAAGAAGACAAGGAGAACGAGAAGAAGTAGAATTAGGGAGAGAAGACAGAGATGGTTTTAGAGAAATGTTGCAGGAAAACGAGACGTTGCTGAGAATTGCCATTTTCTTAATTTTTTTTTGTTTTCGTTTTCTTCACGAATCAATGAGTCTGTTTCAGTGGAAGTGGATGAGCCAAAAAAAAAAAAAAACAGCTTGTGGATAAAATTTATTTATTTATTTATTTATATGACTGGATCAATTTACTACTACTTGAGATAAGCCCACTTTACGTAGCCCAATAAAAGCCCAGCAGATATTTTTAAGTACCCAAAACCCACTATTACTAAATAGGCCGAGATCACGTGCAAGCAATTGGACACAAAGAACAATGTAATTTTCATTCAAAAGAAAAAACAACCTTGTACAAATCTTAATCTATAGTAATATGAAGTAAATCAAATTGTGCATAAAAGTAAATATAACAAAGAGGAAAAAAAAGAAGAGAGATTGTATATGTACCGTGCAAGTGCAAAGGAGGTGATTTCATGCTCTCTATATCATATATGAGCTGTGTTTTCTCATCACACGACGCCGGAAGCCCTCTTCTTCTCTCTTCTCTCTTCTCTCTTCTCTCTTACGCGTGATCGAGCTAGCTTGGCATCGACTTGTAAGACATGGAGAGGTCTTGGCTCTTCTTCTTGTCTTTGGAGTTCATTGGAATATTAATCAAAAAGGTTCAAGAAAAAAAGAGATTAGTATCAACAACCTTTCTTGCAGAACAAGTTAGAAAGTGTGTTTAAGTTTCAACACTTTACAGCACTAGGGGGCTTGGGATCCCCACGAATGCTAAGCGCGGAGAGACCCTCACTTTAGACTCGGGTGCTATATATGTTCCTTCTTGTCCTGTAACTCTTGAACCCCTTTTGTAACGTAGTTGCAGCTGCGTCAAGCAAAGACATAGCTAAGACTCTCTCGCTTGACCATGGATAGCATCTTACTTCACAAGACTGGCACACCAAAGAATGAGCATCAACCAAAAGAGAGCATGTCAACGTTTTCGTTTGACAACATGGAACATCGTAATATATAGATTTTAGCAATTACAACTCTTACTTCAACAGATGATACAATTTGAACGGCAGGATCATCTTTAACGGTGCCAACCTCTCCTAGTCTTAGGCCCTTTTAAAGAAATTAACTACAGATAAACCTGATCATGAATTGTTGGACGAAGCAGAACAAGAAAAAAGAAAAATAAAACAATTTCTTCACCTTCCAAAGCAACGGACTGCCCACAATTTCATGAAATATTTTTGTTTTCCAAAACCTCCTAAACTCTATTTTACTTTTCTCGATCTCATAACATTTGTTTTGGTCAGAGAATTGATAATACATACTACAATAGAAACTCCATATATCACTAAATTGACCCGATCCGGCGAGCAATTAAAGGAAAATGACTAATCCGAAGCTGCCGGAGCCGATGGGAGTAGCACGGTGTACACCGTCGACATCTCCTCCTCTCTGACTTGCATTCTTCTTCTTCTCCGACAAGCTTATGTGTTCTTCGTCGGGTTTAGACAGAAACCAGGAGATGGAATTAAATAATCAAACCCGGTCCACTCGTAAACCAAAATTACGACGTAACGCAGTCCATTTCAATTTCAGTACGTTATACATTTGCAAAACATTCTCGTAACTAATGGCAATTGTTTGTTTGTTTGGCTGCTTGTTTTTATCTATAAATTACAAGCAATTGGATGGAAATAGGTATATTAGAGAATATTCTTTAGAGCTTTTGTAGATCTAGAACAAACATTATTAGGGAGATTTGAGAAGAGAAGAGAAGAGAAGAGAACAAACAAAAAATTCAAAACCATCCTTTATAACATGTAGAACAAAATGTCCCTTTGATTTTTTGACCGACTGACCTGTATTTTTTTTTTACCAAAGATAGGCTTTACCGAAAACAGAGGCTTAACAAACAAACAAACAAACAAACAAACATGCACCACTTATAAGAGAGAGTGCAGCAGTGCAAAACAAACACAGAAATAGTTTGCAAATTAACATACGCAGACCTAAAAAAACAAAAGAACATTCCACCCATATCCAACCAGATCTCGCTTTGCTTCTGCAATCAAATCAACCACACATCTAATCAGATCTCAAAAACAAGCCTTCTCCAGTAAAAATGATCTTTCATTAACAACGCCACTTACTACATCAGAGAGTTAAACAAGTCTTCTCCAAGCAAAATCTTTCCTTCAATGTATGCTAGGTTCCTCATTGCTAACCCATATCCAATCACATATCTCTCTGCCTCTGCAATCAAACCAATCACACATCTAATCAGATCTAAAAAAAAAAAAAATTGATCTTTGATTAACAACACCACTTACAACATCACAGAGTCAAGCACGTCTTCTCCAATCAAAATTTTTCCATCAGGATTTGCTAGGATTCTCAAGTGTTTTGGGCTCACCACAGCTAACAGAGTGCCTTCCCTGTTAAACTTCACCATGGGAGACTTCTGCAAAATGATAGAGAAAGATATTTATTTAGTCATGATGTATATCGAAAAAACTAAACATAAGTTGTCTTACCGGAAATTTTGGATCAGCTATTGTGATCTTAGCCAGCAAATTCTCATTGTCTACATTCCACACTTTGACACACCCTTCATCCCCAACTGCTATGTAGTTATCCTTGCAGACGTCCATACAGTTCTTCTCCGGGTTCCTAACCCCAACGTAGGTTCTTTTTTTCATTAAAGATTCTCTGCCAATCTCAAGCAAGAGACCCGGGCTCTGTGTGGAAGGCCCATCATCACCAATGGTGCAAGAAAATAATCTGCGAGTTATTAAGTTTGAAAAAAAATGAGATTACTTGGTAAAAATGAAACATAATTGAAATAGCTATTCAACTCACCTATTTCCATTGTTGCTTAGCTTGAGTTGAAACTTAGTCCGCTTACATCCCGTGACATAAGAAACAGGTTGGTGTCCTATGTTTGTTTCAAAAGCAGTTCCAATCCTATCAGATGAAAAGAGTTGCTGAAACAAATATACTAATGGTTAGTTTCATTTAGTTGTAAAATTAAAATAGTTGTAAAGGATTAGGGATTAGAGATATACCACTGTGTTTCCATCCTGTCTCAAAGCAAGAGTATTCAAAGCATTTCCATAAGGCAATGCCCAACTCATTGATCCTTCTGAAAAATCCCATACCCTGATGAAGCCGTCGTCTCCACATGTTACAATCTTTAGCTCTCCTTGTTGAGTGCTAAAGAACACCATATCGTTCACATCTCCCCTATGTGCCTCAATCTCAAGGTGTCGTTTTGTGGGCTCATCATCTGTGTAACGGTAAGTGTGAACTAAACCGTCAGAGAAACCCACACCATATGCTGTGTCAGATCCCCACGCCACACAAAGTGCTCGTGCAGTTTCACTGCTTCTTCTCTTAAAATAATCCTATGAGAATTATGAAAATTAGTTAGGTCTCGGGTTTGGATTTGGATATGTTATCACAAGTCCAATTGAGCACTGAAAAAAACCTGCAACACATTCGATAATTTCTTCAAACTCCAGATCTTAAACATCTTGTGATAAGGTTTGCCGAGTGTGTTGAGACGATATAGCTTAATTTCACCTAATTCTGTGCAAACTGACATATCAAAAACATGATTAGTGAAAGAAAATATTCAGAATGCATTGAGAATGAAGAATTAGAAGAAACTGCGCTTACCAAGTATTAAGGGTAAGCGGGGGTGAAATTCTAAACCACTGATCTTATAAGATGTAACAATCACTCTCACAAGTTCCTTGGGTGGAGACAAGTTCGGCCGAGCAGTAACAACTCCCTGATCTGAGTTATCAATTATTTGCAAACCACCACCACAAGAATAGTCTGAGGTTGATAAGAGTTGGGGACTACTAGTAACAGTGAAATATTCCGAGGGTGATGAAAGCCCTTGGTTGTGATCTTGATTAAACTCAAACTCCATGGAATCATTGGGTGACTGTTGTCCTCCTGAAGTTGATGGTTGAAGAAGTTTGTACCAGCTTGATATGTCTGTAGGTGAATGCGACTCAGAATCCATGGAATTAAGAAGCGATTCTTCCACCGTATCAAAGAGTGATCTTGAAGACGATGCTGCTAGTGCTGGAGCTGTTGGAGCTGAAGTTGCAAGTGGGATTTTAGTCTGAATAAGTGTAGGAGCTGAAGTTGCAAGTGGGATTTGAGTCTGAGTAAGAGTAAGCGTAGGAGCTGAAGTTGCAAGTGGTTGAGCATTGCAGTGGTGATCATGAAGCAGCGATGTTGCAGCCGTGCTATGATTGCAACTTCTGAGTTGCCAGCTCAAGCTAAAAATATCATATCAATTAAGCGGTTAGGAGAAACAAGAACAAAAAAAAAAAAAAAAAAAAAATCAATTAAGCGGTTATATATACCTTTGTTCTAGGAGGGTTTCCAGTCGGTTTGCCTCCCCGATACTTGGTGGAAGGAACATAGAAGCCACCTCAGCATCGCATTTGATCATAGCATTTATTTGCCGAACTGTGTTGTGTTCTCTGTCATTGGCTGACCGACTTATTGGGAGCTCGCTGCTGAAATCAGAAAGAAAAGAGTGTCATATAACATATTCTGAACATAACACACACTAACACACACACACACACATACCTCAATATGCGGGACAGGTTGTCATAGGCTGCTTGCAAACCAGAATTGGTTTGAGAAAAGGGAGCAAGCTCCTTGTAAAAAAAAGTTCTGGCTTCTTCTTTGCCACCCCTCCTGCATTGACAAAACCCAAAGAACTCATCAAGAAGAAGACAACAGAAAAAGAAAAAAGAAAATAAACTAACAAAAACACAGACACTTACGAGGAAATCATCTCCATGAACATCTGCCTCTTGATGGAAAATAGTATCTGGCAGGTGGTTTGATTAATAGTCCTCTGAACATCGGTAAAGTGTTTCATAGCCCCTTCGAAGTCACCTTCTAAAATTAAGGATCCGAATTTGTCAAGATCACCTATCTTCTTCTCTTCTTCATCAAGGCTACACAGGAAAAAACACCATGTTAAGATCAAGACAAACACAAGAAAAGCACCATGTTTTCATCAGGCTAAAGTCCAAATCACTCACGCTTTAACAGCAACCGGCATCCGGTGTTCCACTAAGTATTGCCTTATGAGGAGCATGATTTCATCATGCTTACCGTTATCCATGATTAGCAAAGATTCCTGCAATTAACACACAAGAGACGAGAAAGAGTCGAAATGTTTGGCTAAGCTTTTCAGACATCAGACCAAAGTACCAATCTCTTGTTTGGTCTAGCATGAGTTGCAGAAACTTAAGGAAACCTAAACTTGGCTATGTAAGTTTTAAAAATCACAAAAGCTATGAGCCGAGGTTTGTCCTGTGTAATACGAAAAAGAAGCGTAGCATATATATTCCAGTGTACACTAAAGTATGATAGGTTAAAGGTCCCTCTTGCTTCCATGAAGAAGAGGAAGAGAACCAATGGGAAGCGAATGCGAGCCTGGGAAAGTAAGGAAGAGGTCGAAAGTGGCTAAAGAAGGAAGGAAGAGCTTGAAAGTGGTGAAGTCTCTGTTTGAAAAAGAGGCTCCCATCACATCTTTATTTTGCTAGGTCGTAAATCGAGAAATCATCTCCTGTGTCCCTCCATCTCTGAAGACAATCTCATTTCTCCATCTATTTTCTTGTATTTTGTGAACATTTATTTTTAATTCGAAAAACAAATAAAAGACAAAGTTATCCTCATAAAAGTTTCAATATTACAGATCCAACCAGATGATATCCAGATCCAATGGATAAGACCCATCTCAAATCGGATATCCAAGATCTAAAACAAAATCGCGTTTCTGAGATCTCTGGCGTTCTCTTTGTTCTCTCGAGCGAGATTCGAAGAAAAAGAATTTGAAAACAAAATTTCGATTTATCTCTATCTTTCCTTCACTAATTCGAGAGTTTCTGGGCGTAATTATTGCTCTCTTTGCTCTTGATTTCGTCAATTTTGCTTTGGGTGAAAAAGTTGCAGGTGGAGAGAGCATCCAATGTTCAAATTGTTGACGAAGAAGATGACGGAAGTACTAGCCGAACCTTGAGCGACGACGGTGGTTCCTCATCAGTAAGTAGATCGATTCACAGTGCGATTCAAATTGCTTAGTGATGTAATTCGAGTATACAATTATGTAAAACAAAGGAAAACAAATTCTTCAATTATGTGGCAAAGAAGCAGAGGCCAGAACATGCAAAGAAGCAGAGGTGAGAGCAATCGAAGAAGCATAAGTCAAAAGAGGAAATGAAGTAGAGGCTAGAGGGGCACATATACAAAGACGGATTATAAAGTCAATGAAAGGAGTGGTGTAACTACGTAAAAGAGTAAAAGAGTGCAGATTGTTTTTGATTTTGTCGTTGTTTGTTTTGGCTTGAGTTCGTACTACTGGTACAACTACGTAAAACTATGTTGTTTTGTGATATTTCAATTTGTAATACTGGTATAACTACGTAAAATCATGTAAAACTAAGTAAAACTTTGTTCAGTATTACTCGTAATACTGGTACAACTAGTAAAACTAAATGTCAAACCCAGAAAAACATAAACCTTCCAGAAGAACCCTAGAAATCCGAAATTAATAAGATTTGATTCACAAAACTTTAAAATGACAAGAATTTCGAAATAGATGAGAAGTTTCTCGAATCTAATACACAAACTATGAGAGGAGAGAAAAAAGAATGAAGAAATGACAAAACTGTAGAATATGAAATTTGGGAAAAATTTGAGATTTTTTTTTTTAATTTTGCGAAATTTTGTATTTTGGGGGATTTTTGAATTAATATTTTCGTCAATATTGGTGGAAAGCACACGAGAAACACATGCGCCGCTTTTAACTCGCACGTGGGCCGTCTTTTTCTCACATGGGCGCCGCCAAATTTGCACATAGTTATACCCAAGATATAGTTATACTAAATCTGCAAATAGTTTTATTTTGGGTGTTTTCGATTTTAATTAGTATTACCCCGTCTTAAATTTTGATTTTCTAGTTTTACATTTGATTTTAGTCGATTAACATATGATTGCTAGTGTTTTATCCATTATTAAGGTGTAAAAATTGATTTATGTAACTTTTTCATCCTAAAAGTGTTATTCTAAACAAAGTAACTTTAAAAGTATAAGGTAGATGTTGTGTAAAATATTTTATAAGAAACTATTTTGCTATACTTTTGTAATTGGCTACTAAATACACGTTTATAACATTTATTTGTTAAGTTTACCACCATTAATATGTTTGTTTACTAATGCTTGTTTCAGTTTGTAAAAATAATTCGAATAAAAGTCAAATTTGTCATTATCAGTATTATCCAGTTTTACTAGTTTTACTAATTTTCCGTATAGTAATACCAGTTTTACTAGTTATACTTCATTTATCAGTAATACTAGTTATACTAGTTATCCTATCGCGAAAATCCAATTCAGATGATTTCAGAGAAATCCAAATCAGATGATTTTGGGTTCAATTCCCTATAATCAATTTTCGTTTGTGACGCCGTCGATGAAGAACTTGATGGAGAAAGAAACGAACTCGATCGGAATAGAGACGGAAGAAGAGAGAGGAGATCGAAGAGAGAACAGGGCGGAGATTTCTCTAGAGCTGGGGGAGAAGAAAGCCAAACGCTAATCGCATATTTTTGCGTTTTGTTTTAAAATTCTGTTTCATTTATTTTACTATTAATTTTTTTTAAAAATAAAAAAGGTTATTTTCGTAATTTGATAGAAGGAAGAGAGAGAAAGGGATATATGAGATTAAGTTGGGATATTTGTGATTAGCTTCAGGGATAGAGGGACATATGAGACGTTGCCTCATCTCTGAAGACAATCTCATTTCTCCATCTATTTTCTTGTATTTTGTGAACATTTATTTTTAATTCGAAAAACAAATAAAAGACAAAGTTATCCTCATAAAAGTTTCAATATTACAGATCCAACCAGATGATATCCAGATCCAATGGATAAGACCCATCTCAAATCGGATATCCAAGATCTAAAACAAAATCGCGTTTCTGAGATCTCTGGCGTTCTCTTTGTTCTCTCGAGCGAGATTCGAAGAAAAAGAATTTGAAAACAAAATTTCGATTTATCTCTATCTTTCCTTCACTAATTCGAGAGTTTCTGGGCGTAATTATTGCTCTCTTTGCTCTTGATTTCGTCAATTTTGCTTTGGGTGAAAAAGTTGCAGGTGGAGAGAGCATCCAATGTTCAAATTGTTGACGAAGAAG
The DNA here is from genome assembly GCA_026724425.1 of Erythrophleum ivorense. Classification (NCBI taxonomy): domain Eukaryota; kingdom Viridiplantae; phylum Streptophyta; class Magnoliopsida; order Fabales; family Fabaceae; genus Erythrophleum; species Erythrophleum ivorense. The sequence continues at coordinate 33,189 of JAIUCV010001783.1, read as the reverse complement.
ATGACGGAAGTACTAGCCGAACCTTGAGCGACGACGGTGGTTCCTCATCAGTAAGTAGATCGATTCACAGTGCGATTCAAATTGCTTAGTGATGTAATTCGAGTATACAATTATGTAAAACAAAGGAAAACAAATTCTTCAATTATGTGGCAAAGAAGCAGAGGCCAGAACATGCAAAGAAGCAGAGGTGAGAGCAATCGAAGAAGCATAAGTCAAAAGAGGAAATGAAGTAGAGGCTAGAGGGGCACATATACAAAGACGGATTATAAAGTCAATGAAAGGAGTGGTGTAACTACGTAAAAGAGTAAAAGAGTGCAGATTGTTTTTGATTTTGTCGTTGTTTGTTTTGGCTTGAGTTCGTACTACTGGTACAACTACGTAAAACTATGTTGTTTTGTGATATTTCAATTTGTAATACTGGTATAACTACGTAAAATCATGTAAAACTAAGTAAAACTTTGTTCAGTATTACTCGTAATACTGGTACAACTAGTAAAACTAAATGTCAAACCCAGAAAAACATAAACCTTCCAGAAGAACCCTAGAAATCCGAAATTAATAAGATTTGATTCACAAAACTTTAAAATGACAAGAATTTCGAAATAGATGAGAAGTTTCTCGAATCTAATACACAAACTATGAGAGGAGAGAAAAAAGAATGAAGAAATGACAAAACTGTAGAATATGAAATTTGGGAAAAATTTGAGATTTTTTTTTTTAATTTTGCGAAATTTTGTATTTTGGGGGATTTTTGAATTAATATTTTCGTCAATATTGGTGGAAAGCACACGAGAAACACATGCGCCGCTTTTAACTCGCACGTGGGCCGTCTTTTTCTCACATGGGCGCCGCCAAATTTGCACATAGTTATACCCAAGATATAGTTATACTAAATCTGCAAATAGTTTTATTTTGGGTGTTTTCGATTTTAATTAGTATTACCCCGTCTTAAATTTTGATTTTCTAGTTTTACATTTGATTTTAGTCGATTAACATATGATTGCTAGTGTTTTATCCATTATTAAGGTGTAAAAATTGATTTATGTAACTTTTTCATCCTAAAAGTGTTATTCTAAACAAAGTAACTTTAAAAGTATAAGGTAGATGTTGTGTAAAATATTTTATAAGAAACTATTTTGCTATACTTTTGTAATTGGCTACTAAATACACGTTTATAACATTTATTTGTTAAGTTTACCACCATTAATATGTTTGTTTACTAATGCTTGTTTCAGTTTGTAAAAATAATTCGAATAAAAGTCAAATTTGTCATTATCAGTATTATCCAGTTTTACTAGTTTTACTAATTTTCCGTATAGTAATACCAGTTTTACTAGTTATACTTCATTTATCAGTAATACTAGTTATACTAGTTATCCTATCGCGAAAATCCAATTCAGATGATTTCAGAGAAATCCAAATCAGATGATTTTGGGTTCAATTCCCTATAATCAATTTTCGTTTGTGACGCCGTCGATGAAGAACTTGATGGAGAAAGAAACGAACTCGATCGGAATAGAGACGGAAGAAGAGAGAGGAGATCGAAGAGAGAACAGGGCGGAGATTTCTCTAGAGCTGGGGGAGAAGAAAGCCAAACGCTAATCGCATATTTTTGCGTTTTGTTTTAAAATTCTGTTTCATTTATTTTACTATTAATTTTTTTTAAAAATAAAAAATGTTATTTTCGTAATTTGATAGAAGGAAGAGAGAGAAAGGGATATATGAGATTAAGTTGGGATATTTGTGATTAGCTTCAGGGATAGAGGGACATATGAGACGTTGCCTCTCGTAAATCAAATGAGATGTCGTTTTACATTATGAACTTTAGGGTCTTGTATTTAAAGAGAGGAGGAGCCAAGTTTAGGTTTCCTTATCTTAGCTTATGAACAGTAATATCAATAAGCAATATCTATTCTCCGCCTCCTTGTCTCTTATTCTCTTCTAGTCTCATTTCTTTCTCTCTTATCTCTATTTCTAATCAATTTAATAGTAATCTCTTCAGACAGTAATACGATGGAGCAAATTTGGTTCGAGCAAGTGAGAAAAATCACTAACCCTATGAGCAGAGTTGGTCAACCGTCGGCTGAGAAAGTGGAGAAGTTCGATATAGATCCTGGGTAATACGAAACAAAAGAGTCAACACTTAAGCGGCAAGGGTAAATACAAGAATGCATCTAACAAATCCAGATGCTTTGAGAGCTTCAAGTTTTAAAAAGCAAAACACGACATGTTTGGCTAAGCGAGACGCTAAATTGAAGAGCATCAAATCCATAAAGACAATCATCCGTAGCAAATAAGGGAAGACATTATTAACAAGAGAAAATGTGATACATATAATGCATAACAGATCCTATCTCTCGTATTACTCAAACAATCAGTCACCAGTGCCAACTCTAAGAAGCTGTAATATATGTTTTCAGCTACAGAGAAATAACCAAGAGAAGCACAACACTTATGTTACAAAAGTATAGGTAGAAATCTCAACAATTGAAGATGAAAAAGTATGCAGCAAAAAAAACACACTTAGATTAATACAAGAATGCATCTAACTCGTCCAGATGTTTAAATCAAAAAACCTATGAGCCGAGGTTTGTCCTTTGTAATACGATCGAGCAAGTTTAAAAAAAGTTTGACAGATCACTACGAAGCAAAAGAGACGAATTTTCTGGTTCTCAAAAATGCATAGCAACAAGAGACAATAGCCAAATTTGAAACAAAGTTAGATGGGTTAAAGATCCTTACAGATTGCAGATGGAATCACCACGAGCACCAGAAGAAAACTGCAAACAAACAAAAAACGATTTTCAATCCCACAGAAGAACCCTCAAAACTGCATAAATCAAGGGACGCGTAACTTTACCAGATGAAGACGTTGTTCACACAAGACTGAAACGAACGAAGATCTAAGGATTTTTCACAACCCCATTGTTTCAGAGAAGCGACGAAACGAAGGGTTCAGGGGTTTAGAGAAGTGTGTTAAAGCACTCAAGTGTTACAAACTTAAAGCGACCAAAATGTAAATATACAAAAGTTTTGGGGGCAAAAAATAAATAGTACCCTTTTCTTGCAGATGAGACGAGAGACAATGTGATGGTATGGGATTTGAACGGTTACTTTTTTGCACTTGTCAGAGTAATTTCTCGTTGCCAACTGTATTTATTTTCAAATGTATTTTACTCGTATTCGTAGTACATATACAGTGGTGTACCCACTTTTATTAATAATTTTTTTTTTCCCCCTAAGGAGAAATATTGACTGTTTACGTGGCTGCCACCTCAATAAGTATTTAAAGAAACAGCGCTTGTGTGTAGCTATTTACGTGGAACTTAGCTTCAACCAACCAAAAACAAAAATGTAGCTTACCTGATGCGTGTGATTTGTTTATCCTTCGAAAATGATTGAATCTTGACACTTTTGTTTATCACGATTTTTCCCTTGTTATTTGATGATCTCTTTCGACTCTTTGGTTCCTAGCTTTGCCTTTTGGAATCGGTTTTATAAGCTCAAGAACCATGCTCTGTAAATCTACAGCTCTTAGATTTTAATCTGCCCTTCTATTCTTTTTTGTTTTCAATATACACAATTATCCACTTGATTGCTTCTTCTCTTGCTTTGCTTGGTTTCAAATCAGTCTAAAGTCTTAAATATTAAAATGATGCGACAAGACTTTTAGTTTTACACTCATGCTATTGGACTGTATATTTAAAGATTGTCCTACGTGGACAAACGCGACCTTAAAAACCCTGCTTTTAGACTCATGCTATTGGTGGTGTAAAAGATTGTGTTACGAAATCCTACGCGGACATAAAGTGAAACGAAAATAAATATGTACATGTACTATACACATTCTTACCCAAATAATAAAAACAATAAATTGTACACACGATTAAATTAGAAAACCCAAGAGTAATAGAAAACTGTCCTCATTTATTACAGATAAGACGACTTATAGGTCTGCTTTATTGGCTACTTATGGCCACGCCTCCAAATTTTGCAACCTCTCTCATGTGGGAGCTGAGAGCATCCGTACCAATTGCATTTAATTGCTACTCTGTTCATCATATTTGAAATATCTTGACCTGATTCATTGTGGAGACTGGAGAGGATTCGTGCTATTATATAATGTATGAGGTGCTTTTAAGCAAGTATAACATGTGTTTTACTGTCTCAGCGTTTTTTTTTTCAGGTTGGTATATATACTGTACATGCGTATGTTACCGTTGACAACGATGATATATGAAACTATGTTTGTTGTTTAAATAAAAATGAAACTATGTTTATACAAAAACACATATTTCAATTGATAATATCGTGTTTCAACAAATTATATCTCCTATATATCTAGTTCGCATTTTATAAAAATAACACCACTCTACTTTCTTTCAATTAGCGCGTGTGAAATGGTTTCAGTCCCCAATCAAGTAATATAAGTATATCATCAGCATTTATATTCACAATCGCCAAAAATAGTTGGATTGCAGTCAATTGGGCTCGCTGAAGAATCAAGTAATCCTTTGGGAATAAATGCAGTAAATTAATTGAAGGCAGTAATTGAAGTGGTTGGTGAAAGGATATATAAAAAAACAAAATAGTCAACATGAAGCAAAAAAAATTGAGGAAAAATTGTACGAAAATTGTACGATCGAGCAAGTTTAAAAAAAGTTCGATAGATCACTACAAAGCAAAAGAGACGAATTTTCTGGTTCTCAAAAATGCATAGCAACAAGAGACAATAGCCAAATTTGAAACAAAGTTAGATGGGTTAAAGATCCTTACAGATTGCAGATGGAATCACCACGAGCACCAGAAGAAAACTGCAAACAAACAAAAAACGATTTTCAATCCCACAGAAGAACCCTCAAAACTGCATAAATCAAGGGACGCGTAACTTTACCAGATGAAGACGTTGTTCACACAAGACTGAAACGAACGAAGATCTAAGGATTTTTCACAACCCCATTGTTTCAGAGAAGCGACGAAACGAAGGGTTCAGGGGTTTAGAGAAGTGTGTTAAAGCACTCAAGTGTTACAAACTTAAAGCGACCAAAATGTAAATATACAAAAGTTTTGGGGGCAAAAAATAAATAGTACCCTTTTCTTGCAGATGAGACGAGAGACAATGTGATGGTATGGGATTTGAACGGTTACTTTTTTGCACTTGTCAGAGTAATTTCTCGTTGCCAACTGTATTTATTTTCAAATGTATTTTACTCGTATTCGTAGTACATATACAGTGGTGTACCCACTTTTATTAATAATTTTTTTCCCCCTAAGGAGAAATATTGACTGTTTACGTGGCTGCCACCTCAATAAGTATTTAAAGAAACAGCGCTTGTGTGTAGCTATTTACGTGGAACTTAGCTTCAACCAACCAAAAACAAAAATGTAGCTTACCTGATGCGTGTGATTTGTTTATCCTTCGAAAATGATTGAATCTTGACACTTTTGTTTATCACGATTTTTCCCTTGTTATTTGATGATCTCTTTCGACTCTTTGGTTCCTAGCTTTGCCTTTTGGAATCGGTTTTATAAGCTCAAGAACCATGCTCTGTAAATCTACAGCTCTTAGATTTTAATCCGCCCTTCTATTCTTTTTTGTTTTCAATATACACAATTATCCACTTGATTGCTTCTTCTTCTCTTGCTTTGCTTGGTTTCAAATCAGTCTAAAGTCTTAAATATTAAAATGATGCGACAAGACTTTTAGTTTTACACTCATGCTATTGGACTGTATATTTAAAGATTGTCCTACGTGGACAAACGCGACCTTAAAAACCCTGCTTTTAGACTCATGCTATTGGTGGTGTAAAAGATTGTGTTACGAAATCCTACGCGGACATAAAGTGAAACGAAAATAAAGATGTACATGTACTATACACATTCTTACCCAAATAATAAAAACAATAAATTGTACACACGATTAAATTAGAAAACCCAAGAGTAATAGAAAACTGTCCTCATTTATTACAGATAAGACGACTTATAGGTCTGCTTTATTGGCTACTTATGGCCACGCCTCCAAATTTTGCAACCTCTCTCATGTGGGAGCTGAGAGCATCCGTACCAATTGCATTTAATTGCTACTCTGTTCATCATATTTGAAATATCTTGACCTGATTCATTGTGGAGACTGGAGAGGATTCGTGCTATTATATAATGTATGAGGTGCTTTTAAGCAAGTATAACATGTGTTTTACTGTCTCAGCGTTTTTTTTTTTTCAGGTTGGTATATATACTGTACATGCGTATGTTACCGTTGACAACGATGATATATGAAACTATGTTTGTTGTTTAAATAAAAATGAAACTATGTTTATACAAAAACACATATTTCAATTGATAATATCGTGTTTCAACAAATTATATCTCCTATATATCTAGTTCGCATTTTATAAAAATAACACCACTCTACTTTCTTTCAATTAGCGCGTGTGAAATGGTTTCAGTCCCCAATCAAGTAATATAAGTATATCATCAGCATTTATATTCACAATCGCCAAAAATAGTTGGATTGCAGTCAATTGGGCTCGCTGAAGAATCAAGTAATCATTTGGGAATAAATGCAGTAAATTAATTGAAGGCAGTAATTGAAGTGGTTGGTGAAAGGATATATAAAAAAAAAACAAAATAGTCAACATGAAGCAAAAAAAATTGAGGAAAAATTGTACGAAAATTGTACGATCGAGCAAGTTTAAAAAAAGTTCGATAGATCACTACGAAGCAAAAGAGACGAATTTTCTGGTTCTCAAAAATGCATAGCAACAAGAGACAATAGCCAAATTTGAAACAAAGTTAGATGGGTTAAAGATCCTTACAGATTGCAGATGGAATCACCACGAGCACCAGAAGAAAACTGCAAACAAACAAAAAACGATTTTCAATCCCACAGAAGAACCCTCAAAACTGCATAAATCAAGGGACGCGTAACTTTACCAGATGAAGACGTTGTTCATGGAGGTGTTGCAGAAAATGGTGTACGTAGCTGCTGTTTATGAAAAATGGAAGAGGAAAGATAACGATTCGTGAATTTTTGAACTTGGATTACGATAATGTGAAGTTTACAAAAGAAATCTACTCATGAAGTCTAACCATTTCTACAAACTTGGTCCGTTTTTGGTTAGATGATAAAATTTGGTTCAGAAAATTGCTTCATTGTTCACGGAAAACACGTCTTACACAAATACCATATCAAAACACGTGTTACAGATCATTAAATTCTATACTAAATCTTGGATTTAGTCTTCTTCAAGTTCCATATGCATGAGGACATTCATGATCACGCGGCTAAACAATGACTAGCTCTTCCCATGCCACTTGTACATCAATGAACTCTTTCCTCTTTCACCCAGATGTCTTCCTGTCCTTAAGATTTCCTCAGCCACATATCTCTGAGAAACAAATAAATCACCTGGTTCAAACGCCAATTTAAACTAGGTCGGGAAAAATTACACAATTTTTATATTTGTCAACTGATACACTATAATTCAAGATATGCTTATATACTGGTTAAATATGATCTTTGAAACATTAAGAAATCAACAGAAAACCCAAGACTCCAATATAGTTTCATCAAGACGTAAAAGGAATTTCTTTAACTCAAGAACATAATCATACTAGCTTGAGTGAAAAAATGTTAACTCCACGATCTTAGAGAAAAATAAAATAGAACTAGCTTGAAAATATATAATACGAAAAGATTAAGACAATCACACCTGCGCTCCACCAGCTTTAAGTATGTGAATTACACCAGCCTTTTTGGCACAATACAACACCTCCTGCATCAATAACGTGACAAACTCATCAGCTCAGTATCAAGATAGATAAAACTGTGAGTAATATTGAAAAGCAGCCAATCCCAATCGAAAAGAACAAGCTAATGATCTGACCCTGCAAAAGAACAATACAAAAGACAAGAAGCTACAAAAGATATGACAATCTATTAGGTTAACCAAAAAGCCAGAGAGGATATTTATGTAGACAGGTAAATAACAGGTAGCTTGTGTAATAAGAAGCTAGTAGTGTCGCAAAAGCAAAAGTATGAGGGCCATTATGTTTTGTAAGCTGACGGATTCACAAAGAAAACCTGCAGAAACAGCAAAAGAATTTTGATTAAGCATCAAAACATATGCAAATGGCAACAGTTCAAAGAGAAAATCCAACATGAACACACAAGAAAAAAATGGAGACTGAGTAAGAAGAATACGGGTTAGAGAGATGGACAAAGAGAAAGAAGAAGAAGAAGAAGAACGAGGGCTTACAGAAGGAAGAACACGCCGTGTTAGCTTCAGCAGAGAAGGTCTTCGTTCAGGCGAGAGAAAACGGCGGAGATCCTCCGCTTAATCTGATCACTAGAGAAGAAAGCAAGTTCCGCTTAATCTGTTGAAGCAAATCATCTCCATTAATGGTTCTCGGTTTCTCTCTTTGTCACTTATCACTTGCTCTGCTCATCAAAATCAAACAAAACAAAATCATTGCATCAATAAAACATGTCTTTGTAAGACTAGATCCTAAACACACACAAAATCTAACCAATCAGCAACAAAGAAGCCAAACAAAGAAGTAAAAAAGCAACGATGATCAAAGAGAAACCAGAATGACAAAGACAAGATCCAATTTTTGTTTTGCATTGCATTTCACAAAGACAAGATCCAATATTTTCCCAATCTTCAAATGACAACGCTCTAATCCCAACGACCCACAACGAAAAATGTTCCAATTTTATCCAATCACGAAGAACAATTGAAACACCCACAAACCTGGAAAGCATCGTCGGTGGCTAGAGAATGAAAAGCCGATTCGAGCTCAGAGAGAGCTCAGATCCTGGTCGTAGCCACAGGGATGGGTCAGATCCGGCGGTCATGAGAACAACCGGGTCCTTGGCGATAGTGCACGAAAACCACCAAATACGAAGATAAATCTGCCTCCTTTAATGCCGTTCATCTCTTTTCGGGCCTGGAAGAAGAAGAATCACCGAAACCCACTTGTCGGACCCTCTCCCGTCGATCTAAAGGTCCGTTGAGGGAGAGAAAGAGGACATGTCAGACGGAAGCACCGGAGGCGGAAGCACTGGAGGCGGAAGCACCGGAGGCGGAGGACATGTCAGACGGTGGAGAGAGATAGCACGAGTAGCAGTTTGAGAGAGAGCGAGGGAGAGAGAAGAGCATCAAGCGCCGTTTGAGAAGGAGGCGAGATTTTGTTTTAGAAATTAGGGTTAGATGGAAAAAAATTCTTTATATAAGTTGGTATAATTTCCGGTTTAATCAATAATTTTCCGGTTCAGCTAATAAAATTAGGTTAAACAGTCTCTGAATTAATTAAATCCTGCGTAAATAATTTTGATTACCGCTCAGTTTTATTTGGATTTTAGACTTCTTCACGAAATCTACAGAGGAAGTCTACAAACGAAGTATGCCATACCATAAACACTAAATCGAATATTTTACACAAAAACTTATAGTATATATACTAGTTTTCTTCGCATATACACAAATTACATTATAATCAACAGAGATATGAACCTTAAATGATTATATAACATGTAAACTTTGTTTTCAAAAAAATATTTGTCTAAACCCTAACAATTTACACTACCAAACCCTAATCTTCAAACCTAAACTCTATCCTTGTTGGACCAAATACTCATGAAACTTATAAACTTATACATTTTAATGAGTTTGTATTTTATATAGATGACCTTTGTATTTACTTAGATTACTGACAAAAAAATATTGGAAAAATATTTTTTATAAATTTTCAAATTAAAATTTAAGATTTTGAACTTTAGTAGACTTCATGTGTAGACTTCTCTTCAGATTTTTAGGTTTGCGGCTAACTTTGTCTTTGTTGTACTTAGGCTAATTCATTTCTAAGCAAAATTATTTTTCAAAGATGCCAAACTTCAATGTCTTATTTATGTATAATTTTTTTGGTTTACATATTTTTCTTTAATTTTATAATTTAAATTTAAGATTTTAAAGTGTTGTAGACTTCGTTTAGAAGTCTACTTTACGTAAACTTAGGCTAATTCATTTCTGAACTTAGGCTAATTCATTTCTAAGCAAAATTATTTTTAAAATATGCCAAACTTCAATGGCTTATTTATGTATAATTTTTTTGGTTTACATATTTTTCTTTAATTTTATAATTTAAATTTAAGATTTTAAGGTGTTGTAGACTTCGTTTAGAAGTCTACTTTACGTAAACTTAGGCTAATTCATTTCTGAACTTAGGCTAATTCATTTCTAAGCAAAATTATTTTTAAAAGATGCCAAACTTCAATGTCTTATTTATGTATAATGTTTTTGGTTTACATATTTTTCTTTAATTTTATCATTTAAATTTAAGATTTTAAGGTGTTGTAAACTTCGTTTAGAAGTCTACTTTACGTAAACTTAGGCTAATTCATTTTTGAACTTAGGCTAATTCATTTCTAAGCAAAATTATTTTTAAAAGATGCCAAACTTCAATGTCTTATTTATGTATAATTTTTTTGGTTTACATATTTTTCTTTAATTTTATAATTTAAATTTAAGATTTTAAGGTGTTGTAGACTTCTAATTTACGTAAACTTCTTATGTAGACTTCGCCTATGTGGGTAAAATGGTCATTGCTGCACGCGTTTATTGTTTGTTCATAAGAGAGTAAATGGTCATTTTACACCCCTTGGGGTATACTTTTGGTTAAAAAGTGATATTGGGTATATTTTAAAAAAAAAAAATTGTTTGGGTACAAAAACTGAAATTGCCCCAAATAAGAATGTGTCTTTTTTACACGCAGTTTTTAGCGTAACAATGCAGTTTTTAGCGTAACAATGCAGTTTCTTTTTTACACGCGTTCATAACGGAAACATAGCTACAGAAACCCAAGCTTTAAGCTCTCTTTGTTTTTTTCCTTCGGCCTAAGGACAACCAACTCATCGATCTTGTACATATGCATTGGTTTAAGACTTAAGAGGTTGTAACTGGTTTTTTATTTATTCGTGAATTAATTAATAAAAATAAATAAACGTTTACAACTTTCAAATAAAGAGTCTGAAATATAACGATCAATTGAACGTAATAATTTGAACCATATATACTCTAAATAAGTTAATAGTGAGTGCTGCTACCTTAACGGCTTTGTGGGTTTTTGTAACTATCATTTGTGCCATGTAACTACCGGATTTGGATCTTTGTTGGTATACATTACTTTACTTCTAATAGAGAATTGTTGAAACCAAAGTTCAAAAATAATATGTAATTTTTTGACTTAAACTTTCACTACTGACCCAAATGGGTCAAAAAGTTGACTTTCTATCAAGAATTTATCCAAAGAAGTATTCCAAACAAGAAATTGTTGCAAATTCTCGAAATGTACTACAAAAAATTAATCAAAAAGGTTCAAGAAAAAAAGAGATTAGTATCAACAACCTTTCTTGCAGAACAAGTTAGAAAGTGTGTTTAAGTTTTTGATTTTACAAAGAAGCTAAATCAAAAACCTGTTAAATCTGCATCAAAGAAGCTAGCACCTAGCAACTTTGCACCCTTGAAGTTGGCTTGCCTTAGGATGGACTGCAAGAAAATGTCATCATATAGAAAGATGATTAGACGAAAGATTTGGTGTTCATGATGATTGAAGAGAATAAAAAGGGAATTATACCGTTTTGAAGTCCTGCCTGATGAGAGTCTGGCCACTGAAATCCTTGCCGGATAAGTCCTGTCCCCTGGTGACACCTTGTCCATAGGGACCTCCACCCTTTTTTCAGTTTCATCCATATGCACAAAATACAATGAGTTTAAAAAACTATAAGACCATTTCTATGATATTTGCAGCAATATCATTCAAATGAGCGGAAACACAAGCATATATAAGTCACAAGCGGATGCAAAATTAGGTCACAAAAGAAGTTGCTTCCACTAGAAAACATAGTTAAGAAGCAATATTTTTCTTTTTTGAGTTATTGTTACAAGCACATAAGTTAAGACATTTCTACATAATTTAACTGAGAGAAAAATCAGATTCGACTACATGTAATATCAGTACCACCTGAAGAAATTTTTTAGTCTTTACACTTGAGTTGTTCCATTTGAAGTTCCGAAACCTTTCTACTCAATCAACGTTTTCAAGTTAAGATTGGATTATTTTGAGAGAAAAGTATATTTCAACAAATATATCATTATAATTTTTTTTGTTTAATTTTACATATCATTATTATTGGTTTATACTTCATACTTTAGACCAGTCTTGACAAAAAAAGAAAAATAGATGATGATTGAGAAACTTTATCAACTCTGTTGGTAACTATTATAACCTTACCCGCATTTTCCTATTAACCGTTCTATGGTGATCTAGTCTAACACTTCTTTTGGGATGAAACTCCAATAGATTTTGTACCAAAAACTTTAATTTTCCTTATACATCCTATTAAATGTGAAGAATACGATGATGTTTACAGAGAAGTAATAAAAATAAAAATAAATAAATAAAAGTTACCTTGAAGGCAAGAGCAGGATCAACAAAAAAGAGAGAAGCAGAGACAAGTGCAAGTAGACTTCTCTTTGAAACCTCTTCTCCTAATGACCAAACCACACTTTCTAATGGACTTATCACTTCTTTCCCTTCCTGCCACACAAACCCAGAAGTCAGAAATTTCAAAAACAATATATTTTTTTCATTATTAATTAGTTTCAAGACGAAACTGGAGATTACCTGTGAGCAGCGAAGAAGACAAGGAGAACGAGAAGAAGTAGAATTAGGGAGAGAAGACAGAGATGGTTTTAGAGAAATGTTGCAGGAAAACGAGACGTTGCTGAGAATTGCCATTTTCTTAATTTTTTTTTGTTTTCGTTTTCTTCACGAATCAATGAGTCTGTTTCAGTGGAAGTGGATGAGCCAAAAAAAAAAAACAGCTTGTGGATAAAATTTCTTTATTTATTTATTTATATGACTGGATCAATTTACTACTACTTGAGACAAGCCCACTTTACGTAGCCCAATAAAAGCCCAGCAGATATTTTTAAGTACCCAAAACCCACTATTACTAAATAGGCCGAGATCACGTGCAAGTCACATGAATAACAGCTGTACACAGACAACCAAGCCAAAACGCAGAAACCGAGGTTTTGATCATGATCATGAGAGAGGAGCCTTAAAGAAGGGGCATAAAAGTAATTTAAGTGTCGAAATCAAATGATTAGGTGTCCGGTGAGAGAAAGACAACCAGACACGCGCGGGGAGGTGAGAAGGTGGGAGGGATAATGTCCCCTTCTATTATTTGCTCTTGTGAGATTGACACGTGTACACTCCCTTCACGTGACATTCCCACGTGAAAAATCTGGCGCTTTTAGGTTTATTGCTATTCATTGCTATTTATTTTTCAGTCCACCTCTCCATTCTTTACACATCTTACTCACGTGGCTCTCCCTCGCCTCTGTCTCTTTTCTAACTTTTTTTTTTCTTGCTTTATGAATCTTAAAACTTTCTGCTTTTCAGCTTTTTTTTTTGGTTTAAGATTTGATAAAGATCGCTAAACGGAAATACGTTAGATTCTGTTGCTTTTATTTCTTTATCATAAACAAATATTAAAGCTCCGTATGGTTTCAAGTTACGAACAAGAACGGACGAAAGTTTAAACAAGTTATATATACGCGCGTTTGCACAATTTTTTTATCTGGAAGACTGTAAACCTCAGGCTACTACATTAAGGTTCAGGTACATTACATGTAAGTCATTCACAAGTTTATCTCATATCAAGATTTGGCTCATTTGACTACAGGATATAAACCCTTATTTTCGGTCGATTTAAATATCTAGAAAAATGGTCTATCCGTGGACTGCACCTTCTCAGAGATTAATTTAGGCTCATTCATAAGCCTCGGATTTACTCTAGTTATCAAAAAAAAATTTGGTATCTAAAATAAAAAATGATTTAATTGTGATAACTCGCAAGCGCAAACTTATAATTGTATATGACAATAAGTAATAGAACTAAATCGCTATATATATATAATATATATATGTTTTTCTTTTATATAATTATGAAGTTACCAAATTTGTGTGTGCATGTGAACAGCTGTTTTTCTAATATTCTAATATATATCATATACTTGTGTCCAGCGTAGCATTGTTTTTCAAAGTGCCGCATATGTTTTCTAAGTTTTGATTTGTTTTTTGAAACAAGGGTGAATTTTAACTAAGTGGTGGTGGTTTAGTGGTTTCCATTTACTGAAGGAATTGTCTTGCTGATTTAGGTCAGAGATCGATTTTCCTTAAGTGTGAAATTACTAGATTTAATTTTATTTTGCCACATGGATATAGCTGTTGCTTTCGGCATATTTGAATATTTGGAGAAAATCTATTCCATTTATCCAAAAATTAGTGTGGGCCAATCTATATTCTTGGTATTTACCTTGTGTTATCAAAAAAAAAAAATAGAAGAAGGGTGGTGAGTTTTCTTTGATTTGTTATATATTGATACAAATTGACGGATAACAAATACAGTAATAAATATACAAGGATCAATCAAGTCTTATAACGGACCAAAAAATAAGTGATGGGACTCCCACGTGGGCATGTGTAATGATTAAGATTTCGAGTAAAATTGGTAGATACATCGATACAATCATGTGGTACGTGAAAAAATATAATAATTATTTTGTAATGATTAAATTCGCTCAGCGGACATTTAATCGATGATGGATGGACTAAGTAAATCTACAGTGGTACTATGGTTGAATGATTTGTTTCCTTTTGACGTCCTTGGTTGTGAGCAACATGTTATAAATTGGTACTTACAAACTATGTCAGAAAAGCCATTATGCTGAAGTGGAGAGAAAAACACACACGTATATAATCATGTGCCTATAAATTATTTATGGATTCCAATAAATTGTTACAAAATGGTGAAATTTGTTAAACTAGTTTACAAAAACTAAAGTATACTAAAACAATTAGAATCTGAATAATAATGTATTTCGATCCGAGAAGGTGATAAATGTCAGCTAAAAACCGAATCTAGGAAAATGAGAATGAGATAACACATGCAATGTGAGAGCTTTGCACATGTATACGGGCACACACGTGGGGCCAGATTTTGTATCGTTTTTTATATCATAAAGATTTGCCAGAAGTATACGAACTCGTAAACTTATGATTAAGAATTTCAAAAATATGATAAAGTACCATTTAAAAAGTATATATGTGTGATAAAACAATTGTTTTAAATTCATGCATGACCACCTCAGAAACTAGTTATTGGTGAAACGTGGGCTCGGTTGCTTTGGTCGGTTCTCATCGGATCCTGTTCTATTCTTAGCTGTTTCTTTCCAAATTCATATGACTAGTCTTTAATATATACTCGCCATATTGTTATAAGAAATCTCCAGATATGTAAATAATTAAACAAATATCTACAACTTCAAACCAGATTCAGTACTCTTTCATCTAATTTTTATGTTTTAATTACAAAAAATCATTTTTGCATTTTTCGTCATGGTTTTATGTCCTGTATATTACTAATGGCGGTAATTTACGAAAATATATTCCAGATACTATCGTTAGTTTTCTTTTCTAACGCAGAATTATAGATTGGTTTAGATAGATAGTTTTGTATTGTTCTTAAATTCTCTCGACATTTTTTACATACAATTGACTAATTAAGGGCGGCTTATATTGAAATTTTATCCCAGAAAAAAAAAAAAAAGGCGTAATATGCACGCGAGAGAGCTAGCGCGTGGAATGTTGGAAGTAACGAGTCGGAGGATAGAAGAGAGAGAGTATCCAATGATTGAAGAGAAGTGGATGTCTGGTCGTGGAGGAACAAAAATTACGCCGCACGAGTGTGGTCACCGGGGACCACTTTCTGCCACGTTGGCAACCTCCCACGTGCTCTTGCACGTGAACATCTTCCCATCTCCACACGTGAGATCCACTTCTTCATGTTCTTTAATCTTGCTTCAATTCTACATTCTCCCACACCGTCACACTCTTTCAGATCCAAGACTACAAATTCATACGTTGTGAACATACTGCTAGACGAGTCGCGCAGTCTAGGTTACAATTAATTTTGCGTCATATATAACAATTTTCTTCATAATGAGTATAGTTTCAAACGGTAATGATTTTCAGCATGCGAATATAACATAACCATTTTTAGAAGCTAGACGAATATTACTCTCTATTTCACAAGTTTTTTTAAAAATTCGTTGTTTTTATCATGTTTACATTCAACTTTTTTGGGGGTAAGATTCTCATATGAAAAATGATGACAGAAAAATGACCTCGAGATCTGAAGCCGTCAAATGCAGATCCATAGTAAACCATGGGAACATAAAGAACTAAATTAACATGGCTTATGAACCGTAACATGCATCCAACTATACATTTAGTTTCTTTATACAAAAAAATCTGGCGCTTCTAGTTTGGTTAACGTTTTTTTTTTTATCTAAGAATATGAATCAAACCCTTACTATTTACGAGCACATAGGTATTTTTGTTATGTTTAAATATTTGTTTGAAAAAAACAAATTATTGGAGCCTTCTTACTCAACGGATCCTTTTGTACCACTATTGTTTTCAGACAATTATTAGTTTATTACAATCAGGTATCAACCAACCAATTAGGCTCCAAAGATATACAATCATAATCAGTTATTTAAAAGTAATTGATCAAAAAAGGTTTTTAAAAGAAGGTCAAAGCAAGTGTTGGAAACCAATGAAAAGCATGACCATAGTATTGATTAAAAGTCCTGATAAGAAGTCAAATTCGCATTCATTAACAGTAAGAATTAATTGGAAAGTAAACACACATTAATTTGTGGTTGAAAAGAGTCGGACGTTATTTAGCTTTAAAATTAATTAATTAACAAATCCGACCTGTCTTGTCTGTAACTCTCAAAGAAACTGAAGCAGTCATGATGATGGCATTATCAACAACTTTGAAAACAATAAAATAGAAAAATTATTGTCTCTACGACAGGAAGTAGCCGTAAACTCTACCACCACAAGTCTTTTACAATTGTCCGTTTTATATTTGAGGGGACTGAACAATACTAACAATCAACGGAGAAACTTGATTTTAGCTTTCATTAGTTGACCAAAAATACTAATCAAAATAGAGTTTTCGGAAAAGGGAATAATAAATGAATTGAAGATTTTTATTATAGAGAATAGAATGCATGTTGGGTTCACAGGTAACTCTAAAGTTTTTGACCCATGCGGTGTTAGGCTGTATAACCTACCAATACGACATCGTCTCCTGACTCCCATACCCATTTTGAGCCCAACGCCATTGTCTTCCTCTCCACGCACTCATACTCGTGAATGTACTTCACGCGCTCCGATACACACATATTTTCCTCGTAAATGACTCTTTCATGTTTTAAGAAATAAAACAAAACAATTCAAACAAAGATATATCCGAGTAGGACTATATACTTTTTTATACATTCCAGATTTTTGTTATATTATATATTTTTAGTAGATCTACAACTACAAGGCGTGTGCATTACTTTCGAAATGCATCACCGTGCTCAGACCCGATTTTTATTATAATTAGTTAAACTGACCATACTTAAAACTACAATATTTTTAATCAAGTTTGACATATGAGTTCTTCGAAAACAAACAAATAAATGAAGTATTACACACTAAAATAAAAATTAAATCTGAATAACGCTAACATTTGTTATTGACTTTTAGGAAGAGAACGAACAAACTTTAATTTCTCAAAGGTTCAACGTATTGGAGTTGAATGAGTTTTTTAATTTTCTAACTTTGGTTAAAGTGAAAAAAGAAAAGAAAGAGGAGCAGGTAACAGTATATATCATCATTGAAATGACAAGGGTCTCTCTGACACAAGTCATCATTGAAACCCCAAGCCCCCCCCACACAACCCCCTCTCTCTCTACATATCAAATTATTGTGTATATATTAATATTAGTCGTATCTTTAACCAGCACTACCACATTGTTTTTCGATAAAATCTTGAAAACCAAGAAAGAAAGAAAGAGAAGATATTTTCTTTTGGAGAAATGGGTGAAAGAGGTGATGGGTTGGGTCTGAGTCTTAGCTTGGGATTAAGTCAACAGAAGGAACCATCTTTGAGATTGAATCTAATGCCTTTCGCAACGTCTTCTTCTTCATCGTTACCTCACATGCACAACCACAATATTAGCCATCCCCAGAAGTTTCAGCACAACTCTTGGCCTCATCTGTTTCAATCTTCTGGTAATTTCTTCTTTTCCTTTTTTTTTTCCAATTTTTTCAGACTTAGTTTCCCTAATCTTTTAACATTTAATGTGTTGGAATTCTGTAGATTTGCAAAAGTGATTCTGTTGCTTTTAAGATTTCGAAGTATCTTTCATATGGTCTTGTACATATCTATGTTTTAGATCCGACCTCACTCATCTTTTTTTTCTTTAGAGATAGTTACAGTTTTTTCTTTTTCTTGTAAGTTATATAGAAAAGAGATAGTCACAAAATTTTAATTTTAGTTGTCTAATAGATTTATTAACGGAACTAAAACGTATAACGTCTACAGTGAGAAACGCCGACGCGGGATCTTTACTAAGAGGTTTCGACGTGAACAGAGCTCCGTCGTCGGCGGCGGTGGACTTGGAAGAAGACGTCGCCGGTGTCTCGTCGCCGAATAGCACTGTTTCGAGTGTGAGTGGGAACAAGAGGGATCTTGCGGCCGTGAGAGGAGGAGGAATAGATGAGAACGAGGCGGAGAGAGCTTCTTGCTCACGTGGCAGCGGAAGCGACGATGAAGACGGCGGAAACGGGGACGGATCGAGGAAGAAACTCCGGTTGTCGAAGGAACAAGCTCTGGTTCTCGAGGAGACTTTCAAAGAACACAGCACTCTTAATCCGGTGAGTGGCATTTTCGTACATGTATCCTTTTAGCTGGCGTTTTCGTAATTTTCATCGCTAGAAACTAAAAATGCGTCTTTAAATTAATTGGGCAGAAACAAAAGCTGGCTCTAGCTAAACAGTTGAATCTAAGGACAAGGCAAGTAGAGGTGTGGTTCCAGAACCGTAGGGCAAGGTGAAGAAAATTCTCACTCTCTCTAGGGGTATTACCGAAATTTTAGCTTCACAGAACCTTAGTTATTGCTATGATGGGGATATAATTGTCCTATTATGACCCTAAAAGATTTCATTGCCCTGTCCGAAAATAAAATCCTATTAGGATCTTCTAACTCTGTTACTTCTGTCGAAATTTTACTTTTCACTACAGCCTTAAAGACAGATCAGAGATGCATGCGTTTTTTTATATAAAAAGAAAATATATATGTATAAATTTTGTTTTCTTTGTTCGTTTTTCAAAATAAGTGTCGCTTTCAAATTTATTGTCACTTTTTGTCACACATAACATAACTAGTTTAACTCTAGTCAATTAATGAAAAATGTGAATCGAAATTAACATCTGCGATGAAATGGAAGAAGTACTAATAAAAAAATGATTTGGACACTTTACCATATCGCAGGACAAAGCTGAAACAAACGGAGGTTGACTGTGAGTATTTGAAGAAATGTTGCGATAATCTAACGGAGGAGAATCGACGGTTGCAGAAGGAAGTATCTGAGCTCAGGGCGTTGAAGCTGTCTCCACATCTCTACATGCACATGACTCCTCCAACTACTCTTACCATGTGTCCTTCTTGCGAACGTGTCTCGACTTCCTCATCCGCTGCTGCCGCTGTGCCTCCTCCTCCTCCTCCTCCTCCGTCGTCCTCCGCCGTGTCTGGTGGTGGTGGACGGCTTCCTACGGTGGTGGGGCGGCCAAGTCCACAACGGTTAACTCCTTGGGCTGCTATTTCTCACCAGCAAAGATCAGCTCGCTAGGGAGGGTATTTTCGGTAGTTTCACCTTAGTATCTAGATATGTTATATAATGAAGCTGAAACTTAACGTTTTATGCGAGATTCCCATTTAACTTGAGTTTATTGGAAATGAAGTTATACAAAAATGGTTATAGATTTATGTCGTTAACGTTCCGTTTCTCTGTTTTATTACGGACGCCATTATCCAAGTCTTTGGATGGATAACTTAAAAGTTAGAAGATCCGAAGGCCCAAATGGAAAACAATGACGTTCGGAAACGATCCGAAGGCCTTCATTAACACGAATTCGTTTAGTACGGAGTTAGTGTCTAAAGCTTAAAACCGGAAAGATAGGCAAGAACAACCCTTAAATTTCTGATAAACGGTTAAAATCTTCCCTGTCGTTCTGTGGATTTCAGTAGACGTAAAAATAGCATAGTTAAGACTTCCTATTAAATTCCTTTGCATGTGCATTTGCAAATAATGTACTTTTTATAACAATTTTATGTCGTTTCACCAAATTTCATCATTCAAATTTCAAATAAGTTCTTACACAAATTCTCTCTTAACGACATAAAAATGAAAAAAGATACCCACTAAAAAAATTATTGGCCTATTGGTGTTGGGTCCAAATCAACGGCTCGTCAAATAACTCGATCCTTTTTTCTTTACATCTCTTCGTTTGCCCCATCTTTTTTTTTTTGACTTTTCTAGTCTTTTATGCCTAACATTTTTTCTGTTAAAAACAATAAGTAAAGGCTGGTAAACACCAATTAAGGATAGATGCTGCATGCTTACAACAAGTCAACAAGAAGTAAGTTTCATCAAATTTGAAAAATTATTATGAGTATGAGCGTATGATTTCATTTAATTTGTCAAACGTATTTCGTTTGGGGATGAAAATGTAAAACTGAAACCAACGCAAAGAAGTCGATGAAAAAGGAAAGGAGTTGTAATAAGAGATGCATATCCCAACATATATCTCCTTCCTTTCTAATTTCAGTACATTCATAAGTGTATCTTTATAAGTCTTAATGGTTTTCTTACCAAAATAGTATCACAAAACCAGACATCCCTTTATTAAATCCAATTCCCTTAACGTTAGACCAATTTTTTTTTTTTTAGGACTTATGTTTCGTTATGTAGTATATATCAAGGGTTTGTGTCTTTTTATGCACAATAGTATACTTATTACTTATCAGAACTCTAATGATCTGATAGAACATGCTCCAACAAACCATAATACTTCTGTAATTACACGAGAATAGATAGGATAATTCAACATTATATATTGAGTTGCATAGATATGGTCATATGGATAATGAGTTACTTAAGAAAGCAATTTGTTCCTATTTGTAACAAATTCTTTGAATCTGATCTATATGGTTTCAAAGCCAAAGGAATTTGCGGATTTTGTTACCCAAATGGGTGAAATAGAGGATTTATACAGATTTTTGCGGGATTTTTTTTTGCTTCATAATTCATGAATCGAAACATTTTCTGATAATTTTGTTATTCGAGAAATTATATTATTTATTTGTCTACAATTTGTTTTGGTATATAAGTAACTATTCTTTCATAGCATAGAAAAACAATGTAAGTTTCATTCAAAAATAAAAACATTGTACAAATCTCAATCTATAGTAATATGAAGAAAATCAAATTGTCATAAAAGTAAATATAAGAATGAGGAAAAAAAAAAAAAAAAGGAGAGAGGATTGTATATGTACCGTGCAAAGGAGGTGATTTCATGCTCTCTCTATATCATATATGAGCTGTGTTTTTTCATCACACGACGCCGGAAGCCCTCTTCTCTCTTCTCTCTTCTCTCAAAGCTCCGACCCGAAAATTTTCCAATTCCTTCTTCTTCTTCAATTCCTCTTGCCTTACGAAAAACAAAAAGGGAAGAGAAAGTTTTTAACGGAATTAGACTTGAGAGGGAGCTTTTTCGTTTTTTCGCCTGAATTGTCTCCGACCATCACTCTCTTCTTTTGTTTTCTTCACTTTGAAATTCCCATTGAGATCCTCTCATTTGTAAGTTTAATGTCAATGCAAATCTGCTGAAGAAAGGTCAGAGATGTTGGTTCTGTTAAATCATCTTCCTTTTTATTCTTCTATTCGAGGGTTTTTGCGTCTGAGCTATTGAATTCATCTGTTATCTAATCGTATCGTGTAATGCGTCGTTGATTCCAAAAGCTAACTGGGTTTTTGGAAGAGTCAATCCAAGTATCTAAATTGCCAAAAATCGAGACTTCTCTGCGAGAAAAGGTTTGGACTTTTTGTTGTTGTTGTTGTGCCAAACGAAGATCTGTGTCTTCGTCTGATTATGTAATTTGTGATCAGCGCTTCAAAGGTTGAGACTTTGAGAGATATATATATAAAGCAAAGTTTCAGTTTATTGTTATCTGATCAAAGAGAATGAGTCGTAGGGTAAGGAGAAAGTTGGAGGAGAAAGGGAAAGAGAAAGTTGTTTTGCCAAGTTATCCTGAGACTAGCAACGAGGAATTAGTAGCTCCTGAGCTTCATGGCTTTGTTGATTGGACTAGTTTGCCTTACGACACTGTGCTTCAGCTGTTTACTTGTTTGAATTACCGCGATCGAGCTAGCTTGGCATCGACTTGTAAGACATGGAGAGGTCTTGGCTCTTCTTCTTGTCTTTGGAGTTCATTGGATCTTCGTGCTCACAAGTTTGATGCTTCAATGGCGACTTCTCTTTCCTCTAGGTGTGTGAATCTTCATCAGTTGAGGTTTCGTGGTGTTGAGTCAGCTGATTCCATTATAAACCTCAGAGCAAGGAATCTGCTTGAAGTAAGTGGTGACTATTGCAGGAAGATTACTGATGCGACATTGTCAATGATCGTGGCGCGACACGAGGTGCTTGAGAGTCTCCAACTTGGACCTGACTTTTGTGAGAAGATCACTAGTGATGCTATAAAAGCTGTAGCCTTTTGTTGTCCAAAGCTTAAAAAGCTTCGCCTTTCAGGGATTAGAGATGTTACTGCTGAAGCCATTGAAGCTCTGGCCAAGCATTGTCCACAGTTAAGCGATCTCGGGTTCCTAGATTGTCTAAACATCGACGAGGATGCATTGGGGAAAGTTATATCTGTTAGATATCTCTCTGTTGCTGGGACATCAAACATAAAATGGTTGATCGCGTCGAACAAATGGGATAAACTTCCGAAGTTAACCGGTTTGGATGTCTCGAGGACCGACATTAGTCCCACCGCGGTTTCTAGGCTCTTGACATCGTCACAGAGCTTGAAAGTTTTGTGTGCTTTAAACTGTCCTGTCCTGGAAGAGGATACAAGTTTCATCAGCTCCAACAGATTCAAAGGAAAAGTGTTACTTGCTCTGTTTACTAATGTTTTCGATGGAGTTGCCTCTATATTCGCCGATAATACAAAGAAATCGAAGGATATATTTTCATACTGGAGAGAAGTGAGGATCAAATCCAAGGATAAAGCCGTCGATGACATGATGCGGTGGATCGAATGGATTATTTCTCATGCACTTTTACGGACTGCAGAGAGCAATCCACATGGATTGGATGGTTTCTGGCTGAATCAAGGAGCTGCATTGTTGCTTACTTTGATGCAAAGCTCACAGGAAGATGTCCAAGAGAGATCAGCTACTGGACTTGCAACTTTTGTAGTTATCGATGATGAGAATGCTAGTATAGACTGTGGTAGAGCTGAAGCAGTTATGAAAGATGGAGGGATCCGTCTTCTATTAGAACTCGCGAAATCATGGCGAGAAGGGCTTCAATCAGAAGCTGCAAAGGTTGCTACTTATGTTCATTTTCTCACACTGAAATTTGTTTCCTTTTTGACTGGACACACTAACACTGTTGAATTTCTTTTCAGGCTATTGCAAATTTGTCGGTAAATGCCAATGTTGCAAAGTCTGTTGCTGAAGAAGGAGGAATCAAAATTCTTGCTAATTTGGCAAAGTCAATGAACAGACTTGTGGCTGAGGAAGCTGCTGGTGGACTATGGAATCTCTCTGTGGGAGAAGAGCATAAGGTAAGTCTTCTAGTTATCTATTAGGTTCTTGTTATTGCTCTTGTTTCTTCAGCTCACATTTTACTTTTTTGTTTGTTTTCTATTAGAATGCTATTGCTCAGGCTGGAGGAGTGAAGGCACTAGTCGATCTTATATTTAGATGGCCGAATGGCTGTGATGGAGTCTTGGTACGCTTTCGCCACTTTAAAGCTTCATTTTTGTTTCCTTTTTAGGGACATAGTCAAAAGTGTCATTTGTAGGATATTTCTCATCTTTCTATATGGATGATTTGTGTGATTAGGAACGAGCTGCGGGAGCATTAGCAAACTTAGCAGCAGATGATAAATGCAGCATGGAAGTCGCAACCGCGGGAGGTGTACATGCCCTTGTGATGTTAGCTCGCGATTGCAAGTACGAGGGAGTGCAAGAACAGGTAAATTCATTGTGTTGTTTTACCAATTTCTTTGCTAGTTATTTAGCTTGTGGTCTAATTATGTATTCTTTCAGGCTGCTCGTGCTTTAGCTAATTTGGCAGCTCATGGAGATAGCAACAACAATAATGCTGCTGTCGGACAAGAGGCAGGGGCATTAGAAGCTCTTGTTCAACTTACAGAAGCGCCTCATGAAGGTGTTAGACAAGAAGCTGCTGGTGCTCTATGGAATCTGTCATTTGATGATAAGAATCGAGAATCTATCGCTGCAGCTGGTGGTGTTGAAGCTTTGGTATGCTTCCAAATCTGTTTAATATGATTTTACATGTCTCATCTGGAATTTCTAAGGAAAGTTAATCACTTTTGTTGATTTTTTAGGTGACGCTCGCGCAGTCTTGCTCAAATGCATCCACAGGTCTTCAAGAAAGAGCTGCTGGCGCTCTTTGGGGATTGTCAGTGTCCGAAGCAAACAGGTGCGTAACATCTGAATCTAAAGAAGATTTAAAAGAGTTTGTTATCAATTTATTGTCACTGTCATTTTTCTTAATAACAATCCTGCCAATGGTTTTTTGAATCTTCATCAGCATTGCGATTGGACGTGAAGGTGGGGTTCCACCTCTAATTGCACTTGCACGGTCTGAAGCCGAGGTAAGCTGTTTTTTCACGAAGTCTTGTGGCTTTAGAGTTTAGCCATTTGGGCTATCTGACCAAATTTTCCTCAATGCATTGTGTTTTTTCTTCTTCTTCTCAGGATGTACATGAAACTGCAGCAGGAGCTCTATGGAATCTTGCTTTTAATCCGGGCAATGCACTCCGCATTGTGGAGGAAGGAGGAGTTCCAGCTCTTGTTGACTTATGTTCGTCTTCCGTCTCAAAAATGGCTCGATTTATGGCTGCATTAGCTTTGGCATACATGTTTGATGGAAGGTATGTACATAAACTCATCTTAAGTTAAATATCCCAATGTTCAATCTGACTCTTTACGGTTTCTGATATGTTTTGATCAGGATGTATGACTACGCTGTGATGATAGGAACTTCTTCATCAGAGAGCACATCGAAAAGCATTAGCTTGGATGGGGCAAGAAAAATGGCTCTTGATCACATTAAAGCTTTTGTTATAACGTTCATGGATCCTCAGGTCTTTGTAGCTGCAGCTGTTTCATCCACACCTACTATGTTGGCACAAGTCTCTGAGAGAGCTCGCATACCAGAAGCTGGCCACTTGAGATGCAGGTTAATCTCCTCGCTGTCTTGTGTTTGATCGAAAAATTGATTTGAACGAACTTTTCTAATAGATTTTCTTCTTTATTTGCCAGTGGTGCTGAAATTGGAAGGTTTGTAACTATGTTACGCAATCCTTCTCCCACACTCAAAGCATGTGCTGCGTTTGCGCTTCTTCAGGTACGTTAAATGTGTGAAAGGCATTGTGATTGTTCTCGAGACGTTCATAAACTAAACTGATGCATTTTTGTTTTTCTTTCTCTATGTTTCAGTTTACAATACCAGGTGGTCGTCATGCAATGCATCACGCAAGCCTTATGCAGAATGGAGGAGAAGCAAGAGTTCTTCGTTCTGCAGCTGCGGCTTCAACCATGCCTCGTGAAGCTAAGATCTTTGCCAAGATCATCCTTCGCAATCTCGAGCATCACCAGGCGGAATCTTCCATATAAGGTTTTTTATTTAGGAAATGATAGTGAAAAGTCCCATTTACTTAGAATTATATCTGTATCTCAAATAGACAGAACTTAGCCAAAGCCAAGCAAAGCCAAGACTCTCAAGATGCATTTACCAGACCAAGACTGTTGTCTCTTCTGTGTGTGATATATGAGACTTGTGTATCTCTTTATCTCGTTTTGAGATTTTTCTGTAATAACAGGTTCAAAGGATTGGAAGGTTGGTGTTTCCTCTATCTTCTTCTTCTTCTTCCCTTTTTGACTCTGTTCATTTCTTGTGACATATGTATTTGACCTTTTTCTTTACAATATATACGACTTCTTGAGAGATTTTTCAACACTTTCAATACACTGGGAACAAACTCTGATCAAAGAAGACATATGGGTGTTTTCTTCAAAACATAATTACACTGTGAAAGACAGATATATGGAGGAAGACAGATTCTCCAAGCTCAATAGCCTCTCTTTATAAGTTACACTGTGAAATGCAAAAGACAGACTCTCAAAACTCAAAACTCAAAACTGATAAGAAACGAGTTAACAAACAAACTTCCATGTCACTCATGAGAAAGTCAACACACTTTGACTTTTTTTCTCTGTAGTTTACTGATCTGCTTCCGTCTCAGTGATGATGATTCAAAGAATCACAGTCATAAGTTTCGTCTTGTTTTCAACCAGAATCCAACAGGCTTATGGAACTAGACTAGCAAGGCAATGCTGATCCTAGACATCGCCAACTTCTGTAAGCAACTTGCTGTTCTTTCTGGCTGATGTTTCATCAGACAACCTGATGATCTGTGTGCCTGTGCCTTGGTTCTCTGAGCCATTGGTCTGAACATGGAGGTTCCCTCTCTTAGAATGCCGCTACTCACTCTTAACGCCTTAAGTGTTTCACTTAGAGTGGCATTTGGTAACTGTAATTTGCTTTCACCAGTTGGCTTCCTCGTCTTTCATGTGCATAAGCAGCTTCCCGAGAACCAAATGTACGTTTCTCCGATAAGGATGTGTTGTATCTCCTGATATGAACTCCGAAACAACAGAATCTATCTCAATCGAGCTACAACCAACCTCTTTCTTGGCGTTATTCTTCCTCATCATGTTCTTCACTATCCCGACATCGTCCCATCTTGAATCTGCAGCATACAAGTTCCTCAACAGAACATAATTCCCATCATTCTCAGGCTCCAATACGACTGCCTTCTTCAGAATTCTCTCAGCCCTTTCTACATCCTTGTATTGACCACACGCAGACAAGAACGAGCTTAGAATTATACCGTTTGGCTCGAACGGCATGCTTGTAATCAAATCCTCTGCTTCTTCTAACTGCCCTGCCCTGCCTAGTAGATCAACCATACAGCCATAGTGCTCAATCTTAGCAATCAGGCCAAACTCTTCCATCCTGTGGAACCATCTTCTTCCTTCCTCCACTAATCCACCGTGGTTACAAGCTGAGAGAACAGCGAGCATTGTGACCTCATCCGGCTCTACTTCTTTCAGCATTGCCAAGAATAGATCCAACGCTGCACATGCATGCCCATTCAAAGCATACCCATGTATCATAGCATTCCAAGACGCTACTTCTTTCTCTGGCATATCATCAAAGATTCTTTTCGCCTTCTCTATCTCCCCGCATTTCGAGTACATATCAAGAATCGCTGTACACACTTTCACCTTCTTACCAAGCTTTCTTCTCTGCACAAAACGTCGACACCATTCACCGAGACTAATAGCACCCGTGTCAGAAATAGCTGGCAGCACACTCACAATAGTCACGTCATCGGGATCTAGCGAGGTGTTTGCCTGCATTTCCTGAAACAATCTGATAGCTTCTTGCGGTTGTTTATTCTGAGAGTATCCACCTATCATCGTATTCCAAGAAACTAAGTTCCTCTCTGGCATAGCATCAAACAACTCCCTAGCGGACTCTACGTCATTTTTGTTGCAGTAACCATGAATCATAGTGGTCCAAGTGATGACAGTTTTAACTCTCATCTCATCAAACAATCTTCTAGCAGAGGTCATGTCACCAAATTTAACATAACCATCCATCATTGCGTTATATATCACAACGTCCTTAACTTCAGGCATCTCATCAAAGAGCTTACTCGCCACATCAAGCTCCCCAGACTTAGCATACCCACAGATCAGAGCCGTCCAAGAAACCTCACTTCTCTGAGGCATTTCATCGAACACATTCCTCGCAAATCCCATTTTCCCAAATTTCGCATACATGTCAACAACTCCAGTCGAAACATACATATCTGCACAAAACCCAGATCTCCAAATCTGGCTATGCAACTGTGAACCTTCGTGAACACACATACTCAAAGTGCAGGACTTTGTCAACGTCGTGAAAGTGAAATTGTCAGGAGCAAAACACGTCTCTTTCCTAAGATCTCTGTAAAGAGAAAACGAATCAGGATACTGACGAGTTTCGAGATAGGCCTTGATTATGGAGTTGCAGAGGAAACTGTCTTCTCTGTGAGTCCTTTGATCGAACAACTTACGTGCATAGCCAATCCCAACAGCCGACGCAGAGATAACCAAGAATTTGGTGAATATCTGAACATTCGTCTCGATTGCGTGACGGAGCATGAACGCATGGATCTGAAGAAGAGAGAATCTGCCATGTAGTTGGCTTTGTTGGAGAAGGTTGAAGCATTTTCTCTCAATCGGAAACCATGGCTTTTGAGTTTCTTGCTCGTGAATCATCATCATCATCATCTTACTGCTACTACGAGCTTAATACTCTGTAAAGTCTTCTATTAGTAGTGATACATATATAGTTTTTCCCTTTTGCGTATTTAGTTGTTAATCGGTATTGTAGATATGTCAACCGGTTATCTCTCTCTCTTGGTTTAGGGTCTTTGGTTCACTTTGATCAAGTGTTGTATTTAAGCCAAACCCAATTGTACATTCTGATTAATCAAGAAGAATGAGAGTTTTATTTTCCTCTTTTGGTAAAATGGTATCAGAGCCACAATGCCTCTAACGGCATTTTCCCGATTCTGATTCCTGCTCACCTGAGCTTGATTTCTCGGTTTTTCCACCGGAGATCGTTCGTTTCCGCTTCTCTTCTCTTTTTTACGGTTCCGTCGAGCTCCCTTTTTGCGTTTTCTCGTGGTGTACAGCTCCCGATCGGACTCCCCCTTTCGTCTCTGAGCTGTTTCTTCTTTCCACCATGACGAAGCGTAGGTGTAACTCGAAATTTCGCCGTTCTTCACCGGATCCTCCTGAATCTGGTTCTCCGTCGTCTCCGAAGCCTCGTGACAGACCCTCTGGCGGTTCTGTTCCTCAACGAGATGCTTCTTCTGCTCCCGATCGCGTTGATCCTCGTCGATCTGTCATCGCACGGCCTCATCACCCTTTTGAGGTATCGGATTCCCCTGATAGTGTTCATAGCCCTTACCATCTCCTTGGTTCGGATCATCCTGGTTTAGTTCTCACAGCTGAAGCTTTGGATGGTACTAACTATGGTATTTGGAGCATTTCCTTGACTACTTGTCTGGAAGCTAAGAACAAACTGGGTTTTATTGATGGATCCCTTCCTCAGCCTGCTGTTGATGATCCGTTTTACAGGATCTGGTGTCGCTGTAACAGTATGGTGAAATCCTGGTTGCTTAACAGTGTCTCGAAACAGATTTACGTGAGTATTCTGTATTTCAAGGTCGCTGCTGATATTTGGAACGATCTCCATGCTCGCTTCCACAAATCCAACCTCCCTCGCCTCTACAAGCTTCGTCACCAGATTCACTCTCTTCGTCAAGGGAGTTTGGACCTCTCCTCTTATCACACTCAGGTTCAATCGCTTTGGGAGGAACTTTCTAGCTTGCAGGTTGGTGCTAGCTCTGTTGAAGACCTGATTGCTGAACGTGAGACTAATAGGGTCATTGATTTCCTTATGGGTCTCAATGACAGCTATGATAACATCCGCAGTCGCATCCTGATGAAGAAAACTTTACCCTCTCTCTCTGAGGTGTTTAACTTGCTTGATCAGGAAGAGAGTCAGAAATCTGTTCAGTTGTCCCCTGCTGTTGAGGCTTCTGCTTTTCAGGTTTCTTCTCCTCCGGTTGGCACCTCTCACCTGTCTTCCGGCTCTTCTTTGCGCGATGAGAAGTATGTTTGCACTCATTGTGGTCGTTCTGGTCACACGGTTGATCGCTGCTACAAGAAGATTGGCTACCCTGCTCACTTCAAATCCAAGCACAAATACAACAAGCCTAGCGCTGTTTTGGCTAACTTCACTGTTGGTGATTCACCTCAGGCTCCACTTGGCTCGGCAGACAGCCTCTCCTCTTCTCAAATCCAGCAGCTTGTGTCTTTTCTGAGTTCTAAGCTTCAGTCTCCTCAGCAACAGTCTTCTCCACTGCAACAATCTTCAGCTCCTCTGGCCTCTGTCCCACCTGAAGTTCACTCAGTCTCAGTATCTTCCCCTCCTTCCACTTCCACAGTTTGTCCTCTTTCCGGTAATTATTTCCCTTCTGTCATCTGTTCCTTTTCCGGTTCTCCGAGGCCTTATGTCTGTTCTGTTAATAGCAATATTCTTGCTCTTAATGCTTGGGTGATTGATACTGGCGCAACAAACCATATTTCCCATGATAAATCCTCCTTTACCGCTTTCAAACCTTTACCAAATACGACCGTTACTCTTCCGAATGGAATTCTTGTGAGCATTGTTGGTATAGGAACTATATCTTTGGGTAGTAATCTAATTCTTCATGATGTCCTTTTTATTCCCCAGTTTAAGTTCAACCTTCTTAGTGTCAGCTCCCTCACTAAGAGCATTCGGTGTAAAATTTGGTTTGATGAGTCTTCTTGTGTTATTCAGGACACTACACAGGGATTAATGATTGGGATGGGTAGACAGGTGGCTAATCTCTATTTTCTCGATATTGAGTCAGTTGTTCAAGGTACTACTTTTTCTCCTTTTATAGCAAATGTTACCAGTCTCGATTTGTGGCATAAGAGACTTGGTCATCCTTCTTTTTCTAAGTTACAGCCTATGTCTGCTGTTCTTTCTCTTCCTAAGTTTAAGTCTGATACAGCTTCTCACTGTAAGGTCTGTCATTTGGCTAAACAAAAACATGTTTCTTTTGTTTCTCATAATAATAAAAGTACTATCCCTTTTGAGCTTTTACATATTGATACTTGGGGTCCTTTTTCTGTCTCTACTCATGATGGCTTTCGTTATTTTCTTACAATTGTTGACGATTGTTCACGGGCCACCTGGGTTTATCTTCTTCACAAAAAGTCTGATGTCTTAGATGTGTTTCCTTCTTTCATTACCATGGTCGAAAACCAGTTTAGTACTAGAGTTAAGGGGGTTAGATCCGACAATGCTCCGGAATTACTTTTCACCGAGTTATACAAAGCCAAAGGCATTGCCTCTTTTCATTCTTGCCCTGAAACACCCCAACAAAACTCAGTCGTTGAAAGAAAGCATCAACACATCCTTAACGTTGCCCGTTCCCTTTTGTTCCAATCCAATGTACCTCTTCCATATTGGGGTGACTGTATTCTTACTGCAGTTCATCTCATAAACCGTACCCCAGCCCCCATTCTTGACAATAAATCTCCCTTTGAAACGCTCACCAGTAAAGTCCCTGATTATACCCAGCTTAAAGTTTTTGGTTGCCTTTGTTACGCCTCTACTTCACCCAAGAACAGGCTTAAGTTTGATCCTCGTGCCCGTGCTTGTGTTTTTCTCGGCTACCCTTCTGGAGTAAAAGGTTACAAGCTTCTTGATCTCGAATCTCACTCTCTTTTTCTTTCTCGTCATGTTATTTTCCATGAGGAGCTTTTCCCTTTTGTTACTTCTGATCCATCTCTTGAAGCTTCTTCCTTTTTTCCTGATATTCCTGACAAATCTCCTATGGCTCCTGCTTCTCTTGATGTTGATACCTCTGTATCTCCATCTTCTGTAGCGGATGTGCCTTCTACTGTCCCTACGGACATCCTTCCTTCCCATAGGAGAATCACCAAAAAGCCAGCTCACCTTCACAACTACTATTGCGACTCTGTTATGTCCTCTACTATTCATGAAATATTTCAGTACCTCAACTATGATAAGCTTTCCCCTCACTATTATTCCTTTTTGACCTGTATTGATAAAGAAAAAGAACCTACCAATTATACTGAGGCTAAGCGTTTTCTTGTGTGGTGTGAGGCCATGAATGTTGAGATTGTTGCTTTGGAGGAGACTGACACTTGGGATATTGTTAGCTTACCACCGGATAAGCACTGCATTGGTTGTAAATGGGTCTTTAAGATCAAGTTCTTGTCTGACGGTAACATTGAGCGACATAAGGCACGCCTTGTGGCCAAGGGTTATACTCAGGAGGAAGGCGTTGATTACAATGAGACATTCTCTCCAGTAGTGAAGTTGACTTCGGTTAAGTTTGTTTTGGCTCTTGCCGCTGTCTTTAATCTCACTCTTACTCAATTGGATATCTCTAACGCTTTTCTCAATGGTGATCTTGATGAGGAGATATACATGAAACTTCCACCAGGATATACATCGAAACAGGGGGACCTTCCACCAAACGCAGTTTGCAAACTGAAGAAGTCTTTATACGGTCTCAAGCAAGCCTCTCGTCAGTGGTATCTCAAATTTTCTACCACTTTGCTTGGTCTCGGTTTCACTCAGACCTCTTCCGATCATACCTGTTTCTTGAAGATCTCTGATGGCTTATTCTTATGCGTTTTGGTCTATGTGGATGATATTATCATCGCTTGCAACAAAGATTCAGAGGTTGACATTCTGAAGGATCAGCTCAAATCTCACTTCAAACTCCGCGACCTTGGTCCCTTAAAGTATTTTTTGGGCCTTGAGATTGCTCGTTCTGCTGATGGTATCCTTCTTTGTCAACGTAAGTATGCCTTAGATTTGTTGTCCGACTCTGGTCTCCTTGGTTGCAAGCCGTCCACTGTTCCTATGGATCCTCACTTGAAGTTTTCAAAGGACAAAGGTGGTGATTTTGTTGATGCTGAGTCTTACCGTCGCCTGATTGGCAAACTGATGTATCTTCAGATCACTCGTCCTGACATAGCCTTTGCTGTTAACAAGCTCAGCCAATTCTCTGCTGCTCCTCGCACCCAACATCAACAGGCCCTTTACAAAGTCTTACATTATATTAAGGGCACTGTAGGTCAGGGTTTGTTCTATTCTGCCAAATCTGATTTGCAGCTCAGGGTTTATGCTGATGCTGATTATGCTTCTTGCCGTGATACTCGTCGTTCCACCACGGGCTACTGCGTCTTCTTGGGCACCTCGTTGATTACC
>JAIUCV010001782.1:0-64754 GCA_026724425.1 Erythrophleum ivorense | reverse complement strand
GATTGGCAGAGTGTAGTCGACTCCATTCAGACTAAACTTTCCGTCTTTGATCCGATTTGCTACACGACCAACTATGCACCCGAAGTACGGTGCAAGCCCTTTCTGTATATATTTACAAATTCATAGATAAACACACAAATTCATTTCCACACTTGCAAAATCCATTTTTCTGATGTAATTGCATATATCATCAAAATCATCATTCATCACAAGAAACTGTATATATATTTCTTAACTATATGATTCAGACACTATTCATGAGAACTGTTTTCAGACACATCAGTTATACACCAATTCAGACAACAGAAATCGGTGGAATTTGAAATCAGAAACACATCAGTGATCAGGACTTTATTATCAGATCGAATGAAATCTGTATCGAGTTAAATGATAGAATTAGGTGAAATTCGAGAAAAATTACCACATACGGATCAACCGAGTCGAATCCGAGAACTACATCGGCCAATTTTCCTTGGATAGAAGAAAAAAACAAACAAACTCGATCATCAGAGGATTAAATTATTGGGATTTGGGGAAAAGTGAAACATGTCGGAGATCGACACAGGAAGGAAGAAGAAAACGAACCGTTTTTGTCAGGGACAGACAAGGAGGTGATGGTGGCGCCATAATTTGAGATCTTGACCTGCATGGAGCCATTGTTGAGCTCGAAGATCTCAGGTGTATTCTTGCTATGATCTGCCATTACCGGTCTCGAAGATCGAATTAGGGTTTAGATTGGAAGGAGAAAGAAGCCAAGTGATCAGATTTTGATTGTGTCGGAGAGAAACAAGCGGAAGTGAATCAGTTTTTGTTGAGTTAAACAAAAATCGTAATCTCGGAACGTATCAGTGTTTACGTCATCCCAATACCAAACTCCAATCTTGTTTTTATTTTTTCGACGCTTTATTTTCGGAATATATTTTACTTTTTTTTGTCAGTAATATATTTTTG
This sequence comes from Erythrophleum ivorense, assembly GCA_026724425.1. Classification (NCBI taxonomy): domain Eukaryota; kingdom Viridiplantae; phylum Streptophyta; class Magnoliopsida; order Fabales; family Fabaceae; genus Erythrophleum; species Erythrophleum ivorense. The sequence goes on along the minus strand of JAIUCV010001782.1, from coordinate 63,803 downwards.
TTTTATAAAAATCATTTTATATTCCAAAATTACCAACTAAAATCCAAAACTAAGAAAAAATAAGGGCTACTTGCCAAAATAAGAGAAATTTTAAGAAATACACTTAGGGGGCTTATTGTATCAATGATTTGGAGTTATTTGGATAAATCCAAATCTATAAAGTTTTAAGAGGATTTGGAAAATCTCACCTCATAAGGTGGTATTTGGATTCTTTTGTTTTTAACTAGAAAATCTCTCACAAATCCTTTAAAACAGTTTTTATTAGTGAAATCCTAATTTTCCAATAAGAGGAGATTTTAAGGAATTTGTACAAATGATTAGTTCAATAACCTTGGATTGTTAGTGATTTTTATAAATACTAGATCTAATAAGAGGTGATTTGAAAAAAAAAAACAAATCCTCTTAAATCATCAATCCAATAACCCCCCTTTAATAGTCAATTTTCAAAACTACATCTCTAGTGTGTTAATTTTCAAAACTACATTTTTTCTAAATTTTAATATATAAGTTTGGGTTCATTAATTCTTGACTATAGTTTAGATTTTGGAGTTAGGGTTTAGATTTAAGGATTTAAGTTTAGATTTTTGGGTTTAGAGTTTATATTTTAGAGTTTATAATTTTTTTACTTAATGAAAAAAATGTAGTTTTGAAAATAGACACCCTAAAAGTGTAGTTTTGAAAATTGATACACAAAAAAGTGTAATTTTGAAATTTCACCCCAAAATAATCTTCTTTAGAGGAGTTTTCAGATGTATATTTTATTTAATTAGATAAATAATCTCAAATTCATGCGGTAAAATTATAATTGTATCCCATAAAAGCTAACAATTTTTCATATATACATTATTTTTTATATGAAATGATGATATTATATCGGATAACACGTTATTTTATATGATACACCGCTATGCATAGAATCACTATAAGATGATGATTCTAGTCTTTTTCTCATAAAACAAAATCAAATGTAGTTTTCGATCTCTAAATTTATGGGATTATAAACATTTACGGTTTTAGAAACTAAATGATACATACATACTTTTTCAGTTGTTTGGAGGCCAAATGGTCTATACATATTAACTATTTGGCCAAAACAAATGTTTTCATCTTGATGTTTTCGGAGTTGGCCCTGAATTTTCGTCAACTAAAATAGATCTATACTTGTTCACAGAATTTTCACCAAAGTTATTAACCTAGTTATCCTTTACCAAAGATGACTTTGCAAATTAACCCACAAGAATATAGAGAATTCAGATCATTCTGAATTAATTTTCGGCTAACATCCAAAGTATAGAAGAAAAAATGAAACGATATTTGTTTTGCTTTAGTTGGATTGTCATTGGTAAAAAGAAAAGGGAAAACAATAGAAGGAACGCTGTATGTAAATTCATACGGCCATACCTGTGAATTGAGATTTAGAAGTAACCCTTTTTTCAGGTATCCTATGAATAAACGATAGAACCTACAAAAGCTCATTTTTTGGTAATTTCTTGTTCTCTCTCATCCACACTTTACCCCAACAAAAATTGTTCCCAAATAAGATTTTGGTTTTCCCAACTGTAAAAGTTTTAAATAATTAAATGAAACAGTATCAAGGCAAGCATTGAAAGAAATAGAGCAACAGATGGCAAAGAGGTCTTTAGTTTAAAGTAGAACAAATCATTTCAAAAAGCAAATCATTTGTCACTTTCTCCTTCTTCACCTATATCATCCAACCAAAGCAAACACTACTTTCCTTTTTCTCTTATAAGGAACAACGAACTCGCCGATCCGTCGTCGTTTTAGTTCAGTGACACAATCTCCAACATCATCGACCAGCGATTACAGAAATGCAACAAGATCCACGCCATCAGGTGCCACCTTCTCCCACCATCTCCTCCGTCTCCTCCTCCGATCTTGATACAGAGGTCAGTTTATAAAATCTTAAATTTAGTAGAAAATGTAATTACATTTGCTAACCTGAGAGATTGCGCTCTGAAAGCTTTCTGCTTGAAAAAATATCATCTTTTAATCAGAAAACTAGTTTTAAGTTCCAAAGGTTGTGTTTTTAGAACTGCCCCAAAGAAAGTTGTTTGTAGTCTTCATTTTCAAAGATTGAAATTTGATTATTTTAAAGTCTTGATTTGGTTTGTTACTGGTGCTGAGGAATCAGTCAACAGGATCCTTCTTCCACGACAGAAGCATCACACTGGGGACGCTTATGGGATTTAGTTTCACGGCAACCATGCCGATGCCATTCAGAGCTTCCTCGCACCGACACGTGTCACCCTCCGTCTCTATCTCACGATCTTCCAGCTCCAACGCAGCAAGACGCAACCAGAGGAAGCGTCCTCCTTCGAACTCAGCCGAGCGGCATCGGCGCCGCAAGTGGTGGCGTTTTTGCAGAGACGACGATGAAGACGCCGGAATCCACCGTGGTTCCGGAGATTGTAGGCGGTCATCGCTCGGGGAGTATCTGGAGGTGGAACGGAGATCTGGGGATGAAGCCGTATATGGCTCCGCCGAGGCAGAGCTAGAGGGTGCGGTGGCACGTTACCGGGATCAGCAGCCGGCATTGGCGGAGCGGGCGTTGTTCGCCGACGGGAGGGTTCTTCCTCCGGCGTCGGCTGAGGCGGTTACCGGAGATGGTACGCCGGTGGCTACGGCACTTTGTAGATTCCCGGTTTCCTTAACCGGTATATGCAGCGGCGGCGGAGGATAGATACGTCGGCCGATGTTTGTATTCAAAATATCTTAGAATCGAAATCATAGTTTGTGGGGGATGCAGTTCAATGACAGCAACAAAATGGTATTTAGTCAACTAATTATTTCAGAAAGAATGATTGGTACGGAAGAAATTAAGGCATTCGATGGCAATATGCATATAGCTTTCTGGTCAAAAACTATTCAATGCACTAATCTACTAAAATTTGTATATAGCTTAATGAATCTGGTTAGAGATAAAGAAGTTTAGGAAGCCATACGAGGAGCTCAAGAACAGGCATGGCTGAATTAAGTGTTACGCCAGGACGATGCAAGATTTGTCCTCTCGATTCGTATGATCGTATTTCTCTTTAAAGATAGACATGGCAAGAAAGAAAGAGATCTGAGTTGAGATTTTTCGTGCTACTATCAGTAAATTATAGAAGAATTATCATATCGAAGATAGTGACTAAAATGGTCGGTACTAGATTCAATGTACGTTTTCAGCGTATATCGGTTGTGACTTTTGATTGATAGCTGTTACAGAGGAAGTGTTCTGATTCTTATTTCTATGTTACATCACGGTTTGTTGTATCACACGCAAGTAATGAAGAAGAGCCGGTTATCGTCTGTGTGATGTTCGGTTTGAGTTTGATTGAAGTGCAGCGTTTTAGTGGTTGAAGGGAAAGAAGTAGAGACTCTGATTGCGACAGAGTAACTATCTGAGTATGCCTTTATATACTCTGTTTCAGCTGCATTAACGTCGTAGCCGTTGTTGAGAGAGAAAGCTTGTGTCTTTGAATGTTCTCTCTTGTAAAATTCCTTTGTGAGTGTTCATCTCTGATCTATAGAATGCCAGGACTGAGTCCGGCCCCAGAATAGGTTTTACTATGACACCGATAGGCCGAACTGGGTAAACAAATCGTGTCTTGTTTCTTGTTCTGTTTTTTCTTCTTGTTTTGTGTGTTCTTACACAGAGAGAGTAAACAAAAGAGAATGTGTAAGGTGCCAAATCGAATCGTACAACCTAGATATATACACTACAATAACATTACGGATTGTAAGATGGAAAAAAGAGATATATTATGGGATTGTAAAATTTCATTCTGCAAATTATAAAGATACGCCCAAACGTGGAATGAATCATCAAACAAAAAAAAGGAAACCGCCGACAAACAAACAATTGACTAAAAAATACCGTAAGTGACAAAATATATTTGTTTATTTGTTTCACTTGAACGAAAGAATGGTGGAACCAAAACCACGATTATGTATGATTGTGTGATAGATAAAAACTTGTATTGTACAATTATGGGCGAATACTTGGTTTTAATAAAACCGTTTTATACAGTACTTGCTTGCCTACTTGAAATGTTATATTTTTTCATCTCATAAGAGTTTTTATTTAAAACTATATATTTTACCCGCGCTTCTGTATTAATAATTTGATTTAATATTTTATATTCATATTTTTTTTGTTATCAGTAGCATAGTCATGGTAGTTGTGCTGAACCGATATTCTTATTTTTTTTTTTTAATTTTTCGATTTATTTTTCTTCGTATATTCTGTTTTATTCCGTTTTTTTCCTTCTTTGGTTTATTCTTCATCTTTACTCTTCCACTTCACTTTCTTCGTAATTGTGGTTTCTTATTTCGTTATTTGATCTTTTTGTTCATCTTTGTTTATATTTGGTTTATTTTTTGTCTTCGTTCTTTGATATCTTCATCTTCACTTTTTTTATGTTTCTTTTTATTCTTTGTGGTTGTCTTGGTTCTTATTCTTTTGTTTCTTCTATGATTAGTTCAAACGGTTGAAGTTGCTAGGGTTTTGCTATAGTTTTTTTTGTTTAGCTTCTTTTTTTCTCTATTATTCTCTGTTAAAATTTTTTCACGACTTTATCTCTTTTATAAATAATTATATTGTAATCCTCTTTAATTTAAACTTATGTTGAATAATTTTTTTTTTTGATATCTTCGTCTTCACTTTTTTTTTTTGTGTGCTCATTATGGTTCTTGTTCTTCTGTTTCCTCTATGATTAGTTCAGACAGTTGAAGTTGCTAGGGTTTTGCTATATCTTTTTTTTTTTAGCTTCTTTTTTTTCTTGATTATTCTCTGTTGAAATTTTTTTACGACTTTATCCCTTTTATAAATAATTTTATTGTAATTCTCTTTAATTTAATCTTATGTTGAATAAAATTTTCACTATATGATACACTTAACCAAACTTAATAATAAAAAGATTCATATTGAAACAACCAAGCTTTTTTTTTTTTTTTTATTAAATCAATACTCAACGGAAGTCTTCAAATAAATAATTAAACCATCCATTCAATTCAACGACCAATATCTCAATATCAATAACCATTAATCCAATAAACAATTCCAGAATAATAAATAAACTCTAGCAACCTAAACACCAGGTTGGCTACCAATTCGAATAATAAAACAATAACCGATGAACCAATAAACCAATATCCCTATCATCCCCCTCTTCAGCCTCGATCCCGCGGTCACACATTCCTGTTACCTTCATCACATTACAAAAGAGATGCGTGAGTATTATCATAAATACTCAGTGAGACGGTCATTCCGTCTACAGGCCAATTACGCCAACCACTAGACAATACAACAATATCAACAATAACCATAAACAATAACCATCAACAGTAAACAACAGCAACAATACTCGCACAACAGCACTAGTGTCGATCGACACCCCACCGTGTCGCTCGACACGCCCTCCTAGGTGTCGATCGACACACAAAGTGTGTCGCTCGACACCCTCCCGAAAACCAGAAACCAACAACAACGAAACAATGCGAAAACAAGTATAAAACATCCAAATCAATGGGATTCAACCCCCATAATCGATCAATAACTCAAATAAGTCAAGAACAACTCAAGAACAACTCGAAATAGCAACAACACAACAAATCTCCAGTGATTCACGGACCTACGGTCTCGCACTCACCTTGAAACGGATTAGAAACAAAGGAGAAAGATGAACAGCAACCACCAAGCCTCAGATCGATCCTCCAAACTCCAAAAACTCCTAAAAATCACCTCCCAACTCTCTGGAAAAGTCTCTGCCTCGAAAATTGTGCCAAAAAGCGACTTCCTTCGCTTAAAAACGCGACCTAGGGCTTCCTTGCTCAAAACCAGCCCAAACCGAAATCAACTCAAATCAAACCGGTCGAATTTCCAATAGCCGGTGTCGAGCGACACCCTCCCTGGTGTCGGTCGACACCACTCGACCAACTCCACAAAACCGAACACAATCGATTTAAACCGGAAATCGATTTCCAAACCGGTGTCGATCGACACCCTCCTGGTGTCGCTCGACACCAACCAATCAGAAGTCGATTTACACATTTTCTACACAATGCTTGAACCTTTAGACCGACTGCACAACAATCAAACAAGAACATGCACAGCCAACCCGAGATTCACACCGTATAGAGCATATGCAACTCCTCCCGATCACTTGGTGTCGTCCGACACCACCTCTAAAATAGCACTTCACGTTCACGGATGTTACAATTCTCCCCCACTAAACTGGATTCTTCCTCGAATCCCAACACAACACGTCTACCACAGACGCAAACTCGTCTACCACAGACGACAAAAAACCGGCCCACATGGCCCAACACTAGAGATGTTCCACTAATCTCAGAGATTCACGCCGAATTCTTATGTTATACACACGTTCCCAGACATTATTACTCCTCAATACAACACCACAACTCTAATAAAAACACATGAGACCCACCCGTCTCCTCGAGAGATCCACCCCTCTCCCGATGCCCCTATTGTGACCCACCTGTCACAATAGTAACCACAAAACCATTGTGACCCACCCGTCACAATAGTAACCACAAAACCACTTATACTGAGGTAGCGACCCTCACATATAAGTCCACAAGGGATCCACCCATCTCTTCCAGAGACCCACCTGTCTCTAATCAAGACCCACCCGTCTCTTCTAAAGACCCACCGTCTCTAGGACTGTATCGAGTAATAATCTGAAACGCGTATAACACCTCCATGCAACATCCGAAACACAACTCAAATATGAGGCAACTCCATCTCATATAATTCAAAAATGTACATCGTACCACCAACGAAAATACATATCCCCAATGCCAAACACCTCAAACCAAAGCTATAACCACCGACCAATTGGAGATACCCACTATCTCCCCACCTTAAACTCGAACTCTCCTTTTCGCCTAACGGCGTAACTTTTCAAACACGAACCTTCACCGTCGTTTCCCGAACGAAAGTAACTCCATTAATGCTGCGCTCCCCCACTTGGGTCCAGCATACAGGCATCCTGCACGGCCTCCCATGCAAAGCCTCACAAAACACTTTTAGGTAAAACGACTCTCCATCGACTCAACTCCGTGCCACCAGCCGCTCTAACACATACGTAGCCGAAATTCCTCCACCGACCACCTTGGTCAAAACCCAAAAGCTCGACAACGCTATTCCGGATGCCGATACACTTGGCACGCTCTGGAGTAAGGAAACATTTAATATTCCCGAGTCCAACACCTTGAGACTCCACACCGCCCACTAACAACGTTCTTACAAAATTCCACCAATTGTGCAAAAGATTCCTAAACTCTAACGCCGGAAGAAAAAGGATGCCAACAATAAGACTAAAATTCTACCACTAAGAATTTACAAAGTCTGAGTAAGAGATTCTACCTGTGGTATGGCCTGAACGACTCGTCTGGGCCGACTCTGTCGTCGATGTGTACACAGGCGCCACTCCTCCTGTCTGATCTAACTGTTGCAATGCTGCGATCTGATCCGCTGACTGAATCGCCAAAGGCTGAACCGCCGCCACTGACATCGGCTGCAACTGGGGACACATCGGCCTGATATGCCCTGGCTCCCTACAGTGGAAACACACCGTAGACTCTCTGGATGCCGCCCTCTTGGGGCAACTAGCCACTCTATGCTCCATGCTCCCGCAACCATAGCAACCACCCTTGCTGCTCAAGCTACTAACAGACAACTCGTCTGCTCTCCTCTTCTGACCCTGCGCAGGCTTGTCGATCCTGCCAGAGCTAGACTCAACTCTCTCGCACTGCTGCTGCTGCTGCTGGCCCCTCTGCCGGGTAGCAGGAGCAACTGCAGCTGGTAAAGCTACCGGACCAACCAGCTCACGAAGGTCCTCCTCAATCGAAGCCGCCAGCTCCACTAACTCCGCTCTCGTGGTGTACATACCACCTCTGCACTGGGTCCGGATACTCGACCGAAGACCCTGTAGAAACCTCATCGTCAAGGCCCGCTCGCCCTCAAAACCAAAACCTGTATGCACTACGAGTCTGCCGAACTCTGCATCATACTCCCGCACTGACTGCTTACCCTGAGTCAATGCCACGAACCTCATCTGGAATCTGTTTCGAGCCTCCTGAGGAAAATACTTGGCGTTGAACTCCGCTAGGAATTCGCCCCAAGTCCACATAGCCCTTTGATATACCTCTATTTTGTACCCTTTTTATATGGTTTTACTATGCTTTTTATAAGGTTTTTAAAGGCTTTTCGATCTAAAAAGGTAGTTTTTGTGGATTTATAGTACTAAGAGTCTAAACAGGTCGAAAGATGCATTTTGGAGCAAAACCACAGGATTTGGACTTTACGCCGCTCCACGACACAGCATCAACTTTGAAAGAGCCCCAAAAACATTCTACTCAGTGGATCTCACCAAAACCAGTTCGCCGCAATGCCTACATGAGTTAGCTTTCCAACGCAATTGGAATCATGCAATTTGGACGTGTAGAATGGAAGATATTATCATTTTAGTGAAGAGTGTCAAATCAGCCGGAAACCGGACGTCCACACCATCCGCTCGACCGAGCCGGTCGGACAGGGCCTCCAAGGCTCCCGTCCGACCCGACCATCCTTAATTGCACATTGACGTCGCTCGACCGAGCCGGTCGGACAGGGCCTCCAAGGCCCCCGTCCGACCTGACCTTCCTTCACGTTCCGGTCGACCGAGACGGTCGGACAGGGCCTCCAAGGCTCCCGTCCGACCCGACCTCTTTCCGCCATCCCGTGCGCACCCGACCGCATCCCGCACGACCGCTCGACCCCCAGCTCGACCCGAGCACCAGCCCGACCGACCGGTCGACCGCCCCGCTCGACCGCCGCCGTCCCGCTCGACCCGGCTTAGCCGACTAAGGCCCGTTTTGCACGTTTTCACGGTTTACTCGGCCCGTTTACCTAATCTCGACCCCTGGAAGACCTAGCACTATAAATACACCTTTTTAGCCTCTTTAGAAAAGAGAGAACAATAGAGCCACATTGTATTAGAGTTTAATAGATCTACTTTTGTTCTTAGAGATTTCAAGGAGAGGATCTCTCCTCCTTACTACAATTTGGAGAAGTTTTCTGAACCTTTATTCTATATTTATGCTTTCTTCATCATCTTTCTGTGTTGTTACTTTGATTATGTCTGAGTAATTCATTTGTTAGGTCGTGGGTTAATCAAAGAGTTCATGCATTGTTAGGGTTCTAAATCGAATTAGGGGTTCATCATAATAGGTCTTCACCTTTGCTTGATCTTATTGCTGCATGCTTTTCTGATCAACTAGCATCAGATCTTAGGTAGACTTGAGCCACGGAAGTGCTGTATCATTCGCCTGAACTAGTATTTGGTGGGCAACACCTCATAGACTGCGGAAGTTGATCTATGCGGGGTTGTGAACAATTGAGACTTGAACAAATTAAAGCTTGTTTAACAATCTAAGGACATTCCGAAAGATTAGCGATTAGGTTAGTTAACAAAGAGATCGGAGCCACGGAAGTGGAATGATTTTACATCAGTGTTTTGAGTTCTAGACGGCACCCAAATTAAACCCCCTAATAAGTTGATTTAACCTAGTAATCATGAATCTCTGCGAGTCTCCCATTCCCTAGCGCTTTCATACCTTGATCTTTTACCGTTTTTACATCGCATTCAATTAGTTTAGTTAGCTATTTTACAAATCACAACCAAAACCCTTATCTTGTCCTAGCTAAATTGGAATTATATAACTTGTAGTGCATCTCTCTGCTCCTTGTGTTCGATATACCCGTTACTACTCTCGATCTGTGCACTTGCAGAAAAGGGATAGAAATTGGGAAAAGCTTATCCCGCATCAAGCTTTTTGGCGCCGTTGCCGGGGAGCATTACAGCTGCCTACAAGTTCTCAAAACTGATCTAGCCTAGGATTTTTAATTTCAGTACTCGCAAATTTAATTTTCAGTTTTTCTTTCTTTACATTTAAAAACATTCCCTTTGTGTATTTCAGGTGAAAAATCTGAGCAGAAGACCTTGAGATGAGTGACTCGGAAAGTCATTCAGAAGATGAAAACGCTGCCGCAGCAGCCATGATGTTTAGACAACCGCAGGATCCACCGCTGAATACACTCGGTGATAGCATACCCGTGCGCGTGGACAAAGAAACTATGGGGGATTTTGACTCGGCCCCTACATTGCTTTTAAGCCGAAATCCTATTCATCCACTACTCCCGGAAGGAAGGGATTATGAGATCTCACCAGAAGTAATTGTTTTGGTAAAGCAAAACCAATTCCAAGGATTAACAGAGGAGAATCCTTTAGAGCACATTGATGCATTTGAAGAAATATGCGGGACCATTAGTGCGGATGGAGCTCCCAAGGATTATTTGAAATGCAAACTTTTCTCCTTCACACTCAAAGGGAAAGCCATAAGATGGGTAAAATCCCTTCCAGCTCAGTCCATCACAACTTGGAAGGAATACAAAGGAGCATTCCTAGGACACTTTTTCACTAAGCAAAGGGCGAATTTGTTAAAGGAAAAGATTTCTAGCTTTCAACAAGGGCCAGTGGAGCCATTTCACGAAGCATTGGAGCGCTTCAAGGATTACACAAGAGAATGCCCGAACCATTGTTTTTCAGAAGGAAACCTATGGAACATCTTCTATAGAGGGATAGATAGGAAATGTCGATTCTCACTCGACACTGCAAGTAACGGAAACTTCATGACCAAGACAGTGATGGAAGCAAAGACTTTGATTGAGAATTTGGCGTCCAGTGACAGTGACAACTTCATAGGGCATGAGAAGGCTGTGAAAGCAATAAATTCAAGCCCAAGCCAAGAAGAGTATAATGAGATGAGAGAAATCATGGTAACAATACTGAAGAATCAGGAAAATGCAGTGAGTAATAGAGGGGGTTGTATGACTTACGACATAGATGGACGAAGATGTTTAGGAGATTTTGCACCTGAATTCCAAGAAGAAGTTAATTTTGTTGGCATAAGAGATCAACACTTCAGGCGAGAGCACGGAGATTCACGAGTGTGGAATGATGAGACTTTAGAATCCGAATATCAACAGAAAGTTCGGAACAGAGAAAGATACCAGGAATATGAGTATAGGCCGCAGAATGACAGGCAAGGTGCATATGGAAGAAGCTCCATGGAATCACGAGACAACCTTGACCCAATGATAAGTGAGCTCTTGGACTCACATCGGAAGCACCTGAACGAAGTTGAAGAGAAGCTGGATTTTATATGTAGGGACATGAATGAAAAATTCGACCTTATCGCTGCCGCCACAAAGAGTTTAGACTTCAAAATTGCTGAAATAGCCGGAACTGTAAAGAGGGAAATGGGAGTCCTTCCTGGAAAAGTAGAGATAAATCCCAGAGGTGAAAATGTTGCTGCCATAACCCTAAGGAATGGGAAGGAATATAAACCACCAGCCTACCCTGAGGAAGAATTAACCCCAGCCAGAAAAGATAAACCTTTAGAGTATGTTATAATTGGAGATGGAGAAGAGCCACCTAAAGAAGTACGGGTGCGCACAGAACCAGGAATTCAAGAACAAGATATTGACCCACCAGTCATACCAAAGGTTTATGAACCAAAGCTTCCATACCGCAGTGTTCTTAACCAGCCAAGGAAAGAGAAGGAGCAGGCCAAACTTAAGGATCTGGTTAGCCAGCTGACAGTCAGACTACCATTCGTAGATGCTTGCCATATCATACCGTCTCTAAAGAAGTATATGAAGGGTATACTTACAAACAATATAATTCTAGAGGAAGGAGCCATGATGATCACCAAAGAGTGCAGTGCGATCCTCCAGAACAGAATGCCGGAAAAATTAGATGATCCGGGAAGTTTTGTTCTAGCTTGTGAGATTGGAGGGACACTTTTCGATCGGGCCCTCTGTGATTTGGGATCAAGCGTCAATTTAATGCCTTACTCAGTAGCAAGACTACTAGGAATCACAAACTTTAAACCTACAAAAATCTCTCTTGTTTTTGCAGATCGATCCGTTCGACGCCCCATAGGAGTTGTTTTGGACGTAACCATAGTTGTACGAGGATGCAACATCCCAGCCGATTTCGTGGTCCTGGAATTGGAGCATGAACCCAAAGATCCTATAATACTAGGACGTCCCTTCTTAGCCACTGCCGGAGCAATGATAGATGTGAAGAATGGGAAGATTGACCTTCACCTGGGAGATATTGTTATGAACTTCGAAGTCAACAGAACGATCAATAGACCTACAATGGATGGTCAAACTTTTTGGATTGGAGAGGCAAAAGAAGAGATATTGGAGGATATGTTGCTTCATGATCCTCTTGAATTAGCCTTAACCCGTGCTGAAGAAGAGTTGGGTTATGCAGAAAGAGAAGCACAAGGCTTGGTTAAATTCATGAATTCGGTCGAAGCATACAAAGAACTAGTGGCATACACGGATTTGAAGGGAAGTAAAGAAGAGGAAGCCAAAGCAGAGAAACAAAAATCAGCTCCCCAGCCAGAACCAGACCCATGGTGCCCCTTGAGAGCACCAAAAACAGACCTAAAACCGCTCCCTGTTGGGCTGAGGTATGAATATCTAGGTCCAAATGAAACTTATCCTGTGATAATAAATTCCGGACTAACAAATGAGGAGACCGCTTTACTCGTCCACGAACTGAGAAAGCACAGAAAGGCCCTCGGTTATTCTTTGGATGATATAACAGGAATCTCACCAAACCTCTGCATGCATAGAGTCATCTTAGAAGACGGATCCAGCTCATCAATTGAACATCAGAGACGGCTTAACCCGAACCTCAAGGAAGTAGTCAAGAAGGAAATAATGAAACTTTTGAATGCAGGGATAATTTACCCAATTTCGGATAGCAAATGGGTTAGCCCGGTACACGTGGTACCAAAGAAGGGAGGGATCGCAGTTGTTAAGAATGAGCAAGACGAACTAATCCCTACCAGGACGATAACAGGACACCGGATGTGTGTCGATTACAGGAAGCTTAACTCAGCCACCCGCAAAGATCACTATCCTTTACCATTCATAGATCAAATGCTTGAGCGCCTTGCTAATCATCAATATTACTGTTTTCTTGATGGATATTCAGGATTTTTCCAGATACCAATACATCCGGATAATCAAGAGAAGACAACCTTCACATGTCCCTATGGCACTTTTGCCTATAGAAGAATGCCTTTCGGTCTATGCAACGCACCAGCCACTTTCCAAAGATGCATGATGTCCATATTCACCGACTTTATAGAGGAAATCATGGAAGTATTCATGGACGACTTCTCAGTATATGGTTCATCCTTTAAGGCATGCCTAGCAAATCTTGGAAAAGTTTTACAGCGATGTGAAGATAAACACTTAGTTCTAAATTGGGAGAAATGTCACTTCATGGTCAGAGATGGGATTGTCCTCGGGCATCGAATCTCAGAAAAAGGAATCGAAGTAGACAAAGCCAAGATTGAAGTCATGATAAACCTACAACCTCCAAAGAGTGTAAAGGATATAAGGAGTTTCCTCGGCCACGCCGGATTCTACAGGAGGTTCATCAAGGATTTCTCAAAGATAGCAAGACCATTGACACGACTGTTATGCAAAGACATCACGTTTGAATTCACGGATGAATGTCATGCCGCTTTCACCAAGATCAAGGAGGCCTTAGTTAGCGCACCAGTTGTCCAGCCACCAGATTGGGAACAACCCTTTGAGATCATGTGTGACGCCAGCGACTATGCAGTAGGAGCAGTGCTTGGACAACGAAAGGATAAGAAGTTACATGTCATCTACTATGCTAGCCGAACTCTAGATGAAGCACAATGCAAATATGCAACCACTGAGAAAGAACTCCTTGCCATAGTCTTTGCATTCGAGAAATTCAGATCATACTTGGTAGGCTCCAAAGTAATAGTTCATTCTGACCATGCCGCACTGCGATATTTATTGTCTAAAAAGGATGCAAAGCCAAGGCTTTTAAGATGGATATTACTCCTCCAAGAGTTTGACCTCGAGATAAAGGATAGAAAAGGTGCAGATAACGGAGTGGCGGATCACCTTTCACGCATGAGAGTTAATGACACCATGCCATTGGATGACAGGCTGCCTGAAGAAACTGTTTACGCAGCCCAAGCTACAACCATTACTCATCCGTCAAGCCATCCCAGACCAAAGCCAAGAATTTCATCAGCAAACACTCCATGGTTTCGCCACATTGCAAACTTTCTTGCAGCAGACCATCCACCCCCACAATTCTTTGGCTACAGAAAGAAGAAATTTCTCCGTGACATTAGACGGTATTTTTGGGATGAACCTTATCTTTATAAAAAATGCTCTGACGGTATGTTTCGTAGGTGTATTCCAGAGGAAGAGATAGAAGGAATATTATTCGCCTGCCACAGCTCCAGCTATGCCGGTCATTTCGCTACTTACAAGACAGTTTCTAAAGTACTTCAATCAGGATTCTGGTGGCCGACCATGTTTAAAGATGCCCACACCTTCATATCCCGATGTGATGCCTGCCAAAGGATGGGAAACATAAGCAAAAGAAATGAGATGCCACAAAATTTCATTCTAGAAGTAGAAGTTTTCGACGTGTGGGGAATAGATTTCATGGGACCTTTCCCGACATCTTTTGGTGACCAATACATTCTCGTTGCAGTGGACTATGTTTCGAAATGGGTGGAAGCAATAGCAAGCCCGACCAATGATGCTCAAGTTGTTATCAAGATGTTCAAATCTATCATCTTCCCGAGATTTGGAGTACCAAGGATTGTCATTAGTGATGGAGGATCTCACTTTATCAACAGGATTTTCGCCAACCTTTTGAAGAAGCATGGAGTGACACACAAAGTTGCTTCCCCATATCATCCTCAGACTAGTGGCCAAGTGGAAATCTCAAACAGAGAACTTAAAAGCATCCTACAAAAGACTACCGGAAAGAATAGAAAGGATTGGAGTGCTAAGTTAGATGACGCTTTATGGGCGTACCGCACTGCTTTCAAAACACCACTGGGCACAACCCCTTTCCACTTAGTCTATGGAAAAGCCTGTCACCTCCCTGTTGAGCTAGAATATAAGGCGGCATGGGCAGTAAAGGAGTTAAACTTCAACCTTAAAACCGCAGGAGAAAGACGACTCATTCAACTCAATGAGCTTGATGAGATCCGCCACCTTGCATATGAGAATGCGAAGATATACAAAGAAAGGACCAAAGCTTTCCATGACCGGAAGATCATACCAAAGACATTCGCACCAAATGATCAAGTCCTCCTTTTCAACTCCCGTCTAAAACTTTTTCCCGGGAAGCTTCGTTCTAGATGGTCGGGACCATTCACAATCAAAGAAGTTCGGCCATACGGAGCAGTTGTGCTATTAACCCCATCCGGAGGTGAATTCACAGTCAATGGGCAAAGACTTAAACCGTATCTAGCCAATACAGAGATATCACCAGAAGTCCGAATCGATTTGGACGATCCCTCACCAGTCTGAATCATAAACGGTCAAGCTAAAGACCTTAAACAAGCGCTGCATGGGAGGCAACCCATAAGTTTTACCCTCCTCTTTTACTTTTTGTTTTACTTAATGATTTTTGTTTTGCTTTTGAAGTTTTGGATACAGCGATTTGAGAATCTAACATGAAAATTGAGAAGACACCTTGGAAAATGAAGAAAGACGCAATTGTCCCCTCTAACATTAACAATGAATGTGGCAAGGTACAACCACGTTCATATATCCGTTTGCTCCAGCACAACAGCATATCCCACCTATGCCTCACCTTCGGCGGACTTCAAGAGCCTTTACCATGGACGCATGGTACTTGATCATCTACGCCGGGATACAAGCCATTGCTTTGGAGTTCATTACAACGCACCATGGGACATCTTTTACCACCCTTATCAATGGCCAAGAACAGCAACATACCACCAATAGGTCATTTCTTCTTGCACTTAATGTATAATCAGGTTACATCTCCCCTCTCATTCACAAAACGCCTTACTACCTTTTTCCTTTTACCTCCCTTAATCGGATTTGCTTTCACCGAGACGGTGCAAGTTAAGTCTGGGGGGATTGTCGGTACTAATGCGTTTGTTCATGTCTTGTCTTCATCTTATATCTATTTCTCTTATCAACCTTTTTCAAAACTTCTGTTTTATTGAGTCAAAACCTCAGTTGGAAATTATGATTTATCTCTATGATTCTCCGGTGTTGTGCTAACAATCTATGACCCTAGAGCGGACATCAGTTGCAGACATAAGCCTAACAAAACCTCTAACGGTGGATCGACCTACTGACTTGGCAACATTTCTAAGGTACCCGGACAATCTAACGTTAACTCCACCCTAATCAATCTAGTTTTTCTTGTCAAGGGACTTGGCATACATATGAGTCGTTCCTCACTTGATCTCAAAAGGGTGTGTCCAATACAAAGTGCAGTTCTCCCCTCTCTCAGAAAAATAAAAATCAAAAGCTTTTAAGCACAAGGAAAACGTGTAAGCAAGAGGAATGCATACGTCTGCACCTTCTTGTCTTATGGAGACCTACCAAAAACAAGGAAAAAGCAAAAGCCTATCCTATGTTATTCCCCAAAAGAAAAAGAAAGGGAAGAAGGATCGATAGAAAAAATAAAATGATACCCTAGAAAAGTAGGGAAAGATCGATCCTTCAAAAGAAAAGAGAGAGGAAAAGAACTCAAAAGCTTCAAAAAAAAAAAAAAAAGGACTATCCTGGAGAGACTCAAGTGGGTAAGAACAAGTGCTTAATGATCGATATTCCCTTGATAAAGACCGCACGTTTTAAATTTATGCAAGGAGTTAACAATGGAAAGTCTGGAATGCTGGATGAGACTAGTTGAGTTGGATATGGTTCGCTAAGCTTGCCGAGCATTATGTGAAGCTAGTCTAACATTGGTTATGTTTTTAGTGGAATACAGGAGAGGAATCCGCCACAGTTTTCTCAGAAAGGATAAGGAGTTTCTACGTTTACAAACCTCTTTCTCTGATTTGGATTCTATTTGCTTGAGGACAAGCAAAGATCTAAGTCTGGGGGAGTTGATATACCTCTATTTTGTACCCTTTTTATATGGTTTTACTATGCTTTTTATAAGGTTTTTAAAGGCTTTTCGATCTAAAAATGTAGTTTTTGTGGATTTATAGTACTAAGAGTCTAAACAGGTCGAAAGATGCATTTTGGAGCAAAACCACAGGATTTGGACTTTACGCCGCTCCACGACACAGCATCAACTTTGAAAGAGCCCCAAAAACATTCTACTCAGTGGATCTCACCAAAACCAGTTCGCCGCAATGCCTACATGAGTTAGCTTTCCAACGCAATTGGAATCATGCAATTTGGACGTGTAGAATGGAAGATATTATCATTTTAGTGAAGAGTGTCAAATCAGCCGGAAACCGGACGTCCACACCATCCGCTCGACCGAGCCGGTCGGACAGGGCCTCCAAGGCTCCCGTCCGACCCGACCATCCTTAATTGCACATTGACGTCGCTCGACCGAGCCGGTCGGACAGGGCCTCCAAGGCCCCCGTCCGACCCGACCTTCCTTCACGTTCCGGTCGACCGAGACGGTCGGACAGGGCCTCCAAGGCTCCCGTCCGACCCGACCTCTTTCCGCCATCCCGTGCGCACCCGACCGCATCCCGCACGACCGTTCGACCCCCAGCTCGACCCGAGCACCAGCCCGACCGACCGGTGGACCGCCCCGCTCGACCGCCGCCGTCCCGCTCGACCCGGCTTAGCCAACTAAGGCCCGTTTTGCACGTTTTCACGGTTTACTCGGCCCGTTTACCTAATCTCGACCCCTGGAAGACCTAGCACTATAAATACACCTTTTTAGCCTCTTTAGAAAAGAGAGAACAATAGAGCCACATTGTATTAGAGTTTAATAGATCTACTTTTGTTCTTAGAGATTTCAAGGAGAGGATCTCTCCTCCTTACTACAATTTGGAGAAGTTTTCTGAACCTTTATTCTATATTTATGCTTTCTTCATCATCTTTCTGTGTTGTTACTTTGATTATGTCTGAGTAATTCATTTGTTAGGTCGTGGGTTAATCAAAGAGTTCATGCATTGTTAGGGTTCTAAATCGAATTAGGGGTTCATCATAATAGGTCTTCACCTTTGCTTGATCTTATTGCTGCATGCTTTTCTGATCAACTAGCATCAGATCTTAGGTAGACTTGAGCCACGGAAGTGCTGTATCATTCGCCTGAACTAGTATTTGGTGGGCAACACCTCATAGACTGCGGAAGTTGATCTATGCGGGGTTGTGAACAATTGAGACTTGAACAAATTAAAGCTTGTTTAACAATCTAAGGACATTCCGAAAGATTAGCGATTAGGTTAGTTAACAAAGAGATCGGAGCCACGGAAGTGGAATGATTTTACATCAGTGTTTTGAGTTCTAGACGGCACCCAAATTAAACCCCCTAATAAGTTGATTTAACCTAGTAATCATGAATCTCTGCGAGTCTCCCATTCCCTAGCGCTTTCATACCTTGATCTTTTACCGTTTTTACATCGCATTCAATTAGTTTAGTTAGCTATTTTACAAATCACAACCAAAACCCTTATCTTGTCCTAGCTAAATTGGAATTATATAACTTGTAGTGCATCTCTCTGCTCCTTGTGTTCGATATACCCGTTACTACTCTCGATCTGTGCACTTGCAGAAAAGGGATAGAAATTGGGAAAAGCTTATCCCGCATCACCCTTCGAGTCACAATAGATCTCCACCACAAATGCGCATCTCCACTAAGGTAATGCACCGCTAGCTCGACCCGATACTCCTCTGGACACCTGACAGAACCAAAGTTCCGCTCCAGTCTCTGCCGCCACTCGTCGGCCTGCTCGGGCTCACTCCCGCCCTCAAGAACGGTGTCCCAATCCTCTGCATCTCCCTCATCATCTCTAGATAAGACGGATGCCCAAACCCCGCAGCGCCATGCTGCCCAACAAAACCCGCAGCCCCATGCTGCCCCACAAAACCAGCACCCACCTGTGCTCCGGCCACTGGAGGTACACCCGGAGCCTGCTGTGGAACCGCCTGCGGAAGACGTGCCAAAAGCTGCGTCAGCAACCCCACTATCAAATCACCCTGAGCTAGAGCCGCGCCCCCACCCTGAGCCGCCCCAGCTCCGGCGCCACCACCGGCACCCAAACTGGCCTCACCCGCCACTGACTGTGTCACTGACGCTGCCGCCACACTAGGCACTGCACTCTCCGCTGAAACCTCTGGTGAACCACGCCCACGACCCCGACCTCCACGGCCCGCAGCTCGGCCACCACGGCCAACTGCTCTGCCCCCACGGGCTCTACTGCGCCCTCTCGCACCACGACCTCTAGCACCTGCGTCCATCTTGCTGCACTACCAAAGCACAGAAGATAAGCAACTGATGTGTGCCAAACAAGGGTGTGGTATATATGCAAGTAATAAAAACCCTAAGCTAAACATGGTTGCAAGTGCACAACATGTTGTTGTAGTACTTAGGGGTCGATCCACAAGAGAATGCGAATTACACATTACACATTTGTAAAGATTTTGGTTAAGCTAAATCAATAATATGCAAGGGGGTTTTGTGTTTTTGTTTTATAAAGGAAATTCAAATAACAAATGCAACTATACAAACACCATTATTGAACAAAGGACAATCCGCAAAAGACATAAGCCAAATCAATTGAAAAGTTTGTTAAATCCGGTTTCTATGAACTCAAAACACTAAGATGTGGTCATCCCACTTTCGTGGCTCCGACCACCTATGTTTCTTAAACCAATGGACTCAGCTTTCACATGGTCATTGAAGAGTGAAACATGCAATAAAATCGAGTAGTGATTGTTCACAAAACTCCTTAGGTCTACTTTCATAGGCTAAGGGGGGGGTTATTGGGAGATGAATTTGTGTGGATTTGAAAGATTTTGAAAGTCAAGAGAATTGTTAAATTTATAATGAGTTTTTGTTAGATTTGAAAAGAGTATGTAAATTTAGGAAATCAATCAAAATATTTTATTCTAAGGGATTTTGAAAATCTAAGGGTTATTGATAGTATTTTGAAAGTTTTGTTTCATGAGTTAATTTGTTTAAAATCCATCTCCCAATAACAAGGATTTTAATGGATTCATGAAATCATTAAAACACAAACTTTTTGAATAACAATGGATTCTGTATGGAATTTAAAAATCATCAAACCAATAACAATGGATTTTAGTAAGATTATCAGAATTCATAAACCAATAACAACGGATTCTTAAAATTTTAAAAATTCTTTGAAATCCATCTCCCAATAACCCCCCCTAAGACGATTTGCCCATCAAATATTAGGACCGGAGATATAACAAGCTTTTGGAGAGTATATCAACCTCGGATCAAGTCGCTAGTTAGCTACTCTAGCAACGAGCTTTAGGTATGAATAAAGATGGTGAACCATAAGGTTTCCCTTTCTTTAACAACCGATTCTTGATGGCTTATCATGTCATGTCTTCTTTGAAAGATCTATGATTCAATAATGAGTCTAAGGGAGTAGAGAGGATCTCATGGTTCTAGGGAAAGAAGGCGGAGTGATAGAGATCAAGCCGCCGCTCTTCCCTAGAGAGAAGCCTCCAAACCCTAGACTAGAAGCTAAAACATGCGAGTATGTACAAAGTGCAAAAGGAAAGAAAGAACAAGGAGACCACCTAAGTGGCTCCGGTTTATTAACTGAAAGAAGAAGGGAGTTGTGTCTATTGATTCGTGATATCGATACAAGAGGCTAAAAGCAAGTATATATAGGTGAGGGGAGGCTAGGTCGGCTGAGTTAATGCGCAAAGGAGAAGAGGAAACTTTCCATTTCTTCTCCCCGCGTGAACTTGCTCTCCAAGTCTTGAGTGTGGCGCGGCTGCCAGCTTCTTTTCGCGTGTAGAGATGTGGGCTTGAGTCATGATGAGGTTTAGGCTTGGCCCGAAGTGATCCCAGTCCATTTTGCTCATCCAAGCTCCATGGGCTTCACTTACTCGCCAGACGGACATGTCTTGGGAGAAAAAGATCCTAGGCCGCATTTCTGCTCCAAATAGCCCAATTCCACTTCGCCGTGACGCATGACTCATTTATCTATCTTTCCATATAAAGATCTCATGATTTGGACGTAGGAAAGACCCTTTGCCGCGGTCATCTTTCGGATGCTTCGATTCTGCCCGAATGCGGGAACCGGCTAAATTGAGTTTTGTTGAAGCTCTTGACTTGGGAACTTGCATGGATCATTGTTTGAAGCTCTTTTGCCTCCTTTTTGCCATTTTGACATGTTTGCTTCCCAAAACCACAATATACAAGAAAACTACCTCTTGGATACAAAATCATTATTATTAGGTAAGAAAATATAAAGAAAACCAATGTAAAAACATGTAAAATATGGATATATCAACTCCCCCAGACTTAGCCTTTTGCTTGTCCTCAAGCAAACTAAGAAAGGAAAAGAGGTTTGAAAACATGAGAACTCTCAATGCATTTTGAAAATCCATGCTAGCTTATGTCTTAGTAATCCACATGAAAAACGGTTTTGGCTTTATGATGAGGAGCATCAGTACTTACGTTGAGTTTTAGCAGTTGTCCCAAAGTAACCCACACTCCCTATGACCATCCGGGCTCACCTCCCTTGACTCCTTTAGTTTTTAAAGGTGCGGTCTCAACTAGGGGATATCGATCAAAGGGTTTATGATCTCTTTCTCATCCTCTTGTGTTTAAACACTTGTCTTGGCTCTCGTTTCACCTCTCTCTCTTCTCACTCCTTAAGTCGATTGATCCCTTTTTTAGGGTAGCAAGGTATTTTTTTTATATTCGACTTCTTCTCCTCTTTGTGGAGGTTTTTGATGGATCTTCCATAGACGCGAGTATTGATGGTTGTAGCCACCTAATCCCCGGTTACTTGGATCAAAAGGTCTTCCATATACGCGAGTATTGATGGTGGTTGCCACCTAATCCCCGGTTACTTGGACCTTGGTGCTTTTTCTTAAATTGAAGGGGAGAGAGAGGGGAAACCGAACTCACGTAGACTTTCACTATTTAATGAGGATGAGGAGTCGTACCCTTTGTAAAACCAAGCCCCTAGCTGAGAAGGTTAAGTTCATTAAGGCGCGGAGTCAAAGGTGGATCCTCCATTGGCTTTTTGGAAATGTGGTCATTTTTGGTAAACCGATCTGCTCAAAGTGTACATTGAGTGAATGTTGCCAAATACTGTTTCAATGGTCACTTAAACATTGGTGTAACATGGTTAGTTTCAAAGAAAAAGGTCATAATTCTCGGACAAAATTTTGACTCAATAAAACGACTCAAAGAAAAAGGGAAAAATGAAAAGAAAAATCAAAAAGAACACACGTGTTAGTAATCCCCCCAGACTTAACTTGCACCGTCTCGGTGGAAGCAAATCCAATTAAGAGGGGTGAAAATGAAAGTCGAATATGTTGGGAAAGTTTTTCGGATTTTGTTACCAAAGTGCGACCATAGGTCATGAAGAGCGGGTTTGCATTGTGAAGTGACTCTAAGTGTTATATGACAACATCAAATCACGCCTTAGATCCATTTGGTCGGTGAGTTTTCAATCTGAAGGTGTGATTCCGTCCGGTGTGCAGTGTGGTCGTGTAAGGCCCGTGTGTCGGCCAAAAATCAAGGCTGTGGACCACATGACAAACCGTTAAGAATTTTATGAACGGGATTGAAAATTTACCGTCCAATAGGATGTTTGAGAGCTGCTGGTGAAGTATGAGGTCAAACGAACGAGCGGAGGTGAGAATTTGTCATCGGGTTGACTCCTCGGCTGGCCGGAAGGTGATGTAAACGACCGCAGCCTGAACCGTGAACAATTCCCTGACCGATCTCGAAATTCCACCGACCAATCATATATTTTAGGAGCCGTGGTGAAGTTTGAGGTCAAACAAACGGGCGGTTTGGGAGATGCATCATTTGGTGGTCATCCGGACGATCCGGAGAGGGTGCAATAGTCCACAGCCCAAACGATGATGAATTCCTCGACCGTGCTTGAAAATCCGTCGACCAACCTTATATTTTATGACCACTGGAGAAGTTTGAGGGCAAACGAACGAGCGGTTTGAGATTACCTTCACAACGTGGTCTAGTTGCCTCCCGGAAGAGATTTTTGACCATTCTTGAATTTGGCTCGTCCGTCCCTTGATTTTCTTCTGGAATAGTGATGATGAAGCTCCAAGAATCCATCTCCAGGTGGTGGTATCCTCATGCCGTGATTTGGGTTTTTGTCGGCCTTCGGTGGCCCACCATCGACCGGATGTGGCATTCGTGCGTATCTCCTTATCCGTCAAGATTTCTCTGTCCTATCTTTTGGATTTGCCGACCAACATGGTGTTGTCTGGTCGCCTGTGAAGTTTGGTGGACTTTGGTGGAGCCGTTTGTGAGATGGGTCGATTGGGTCCTCCGTGTTACACGTTTGGCCGGGAAAATGCTGCCGGACTTGATATCTTCCATATGACTCGACCGTTTTGTGAATTTCTTCCACCGATTGATCTCCGTAAACTTCCTGGAGTATCCCAAGGTGGTGACCGCTATGTTGGTGCTCCGGAACAAGGGTGGGATGATTGGGTGGGAATTGGTCATCTTATGCAAAACTCCTTTGATGGTCTTCTTTGGCACTTAATCATAAAACATGTTATTTTTTTTTTTTTTTATGGATTTGATAAAATTCCCCAAAAAATTCAAGTTAATAAAAACCAAATCAAAAGTTAAAAAGAAAAGAAAAGAAAAATATGGGTTGCCTCCCATAAGCGCTTGTTTTAAGTCTTTTTAGCTCGACTCCTTGTGTTCCTTAAGTGTTAGGCAAGTGTGGAGGCTGTAGGAAGCTCCTAGTGCTGGATGGATCCGAGTGCATCTTGTCTTGTAACACTTCTTTGATCAAGTAACCTTGTTGTGAGCCTTCTCCTCCACTTGTGTACCGAAATCTTTTTGATGAAAAACCCGGAGGTGCAGCAACATAGTAGGTGTCCTTGTCAACATTAGCTAGTGAGATCCTCCTGTTCGGCCAATCCATGATTGCTCCAGCCGTTGCTAAGAAAGATCTTCCAAGTAAAAGAGCTTGGTCTTCCAGATCCTCCATAGTAACAACAAAGAAATCGGCTGGAATGATGCAATCTTCAAAGTCAAGCGGAACATCTTTTACCTTGCCAAGTGGTTTGAATGAAGAGCTGTTGGCAAGCTTTATCCCCATGTTTGTCCGCTCCATGGTCTCAATCAGACCCAAACTTCTTGCTATTACCGCCGGCATGAGGTTCACGCTTGAACCGGAATCACATAACGCATCATCAAAGAATTTGCCGTTGATAGAGCAATGTATAAGGAAGTAACCTGGGTCATGAAGCTTGTGTAGTGTTCTTGGAGCAGGCATTTCCTCCCTTGCTTCATTATACATCTTCTCCACTTCGGCTAAGCTCCAATCGTGAGTCCATACAAAGTCTTGAAGGTAAGGGCTCTTGTTGCAAGCGACATCAAAGGGCATATTGCTAGGGAACCTTTTCGCCATAAAATTGAAGTCATCAATGGTGTAATCCATTGAGGAGCTTGCTTTCCTTTTCTCCTTAGGGAGGGGTGGAAATGAAGATCTTGGAGAAAGTGGCGTTCCTTCCGGCAACTTTCTTCCTCTTATCCTTGCTGTCCGCTTTCCTTGTCTCCTTTCATCCTCATCCCAAACCACTCTTGGATTGGTCTCTTTAGCACCAAAAGCAGCCAAAGCATTGTTAGGCTTTGAGTTAGCCGCTTTTGTGCCTTTTGAAGCTCGGTCTCTTTCTTCCATATCCTCCAAGCGTTTGGTGAGGTCTTTGACTCCTTTGGAGGCCCCTCCGGTTGTATCTTGCCATAGCGTGGTCTTCTCAAGTAGCTCTTTGTATCTCTCTTCCACAAGATGCTTCAAGTCATTGATTGATTCCTTGAATTGTTCTTGCCCTTCCACCAACATCACCATGTTTGAGTAAACCTCCTTCTCTCTTTGGTTAACCTCCGATGCTCTCTTCTTGGCTTGGTGAGCAACAAGCGAGATTGAGTTGAGGCTCATGGTTGTGCCATTAAGGTTGTCTTCTAAGCCGGTGATCTTCTCATCCAAGTGGCTATCCATCTCCTTTGAGTTGAGGTTTAAGTCTCGGATCGCCTTGGTGTTGCCTCCAACGGTTGCGGCTTGTTCCCTTAGCTCCCCTTCCACTTCAAAACACCTTGTTTCGACTCTCTCCACTTGGTCAGAGAGGTTTCCGAACTTTCTATCAAGGTCATGCTTTAGAAACTCTAACCTTGTCTCAAGACTTTGGCTAGACTTTCTTTGGATTTCCATGAAGTCTTCTATCATGGCCTTGAGATTGTCGTCTCTCCGCCGATTAAGTGCGTGCTCTTGGTATGTGGGAAGGTCGGGGCGTGGACGGTGATGATGATGAGGTGGCTGGTGAGGTCGGCCTTGATAAACCGGTGATCGGTTTTGATGATAGTGATGATGTTCTTCTCGGCTAGTCTCGGCAAAGAGCGGATGATGGAAATTTGGTGGGATTGGCATGGGGATGAAGTCTCCGGCCGGATTTGAATCATGTGGCCGCCTTTGGACTTCATGGGGAAGAGGTTTTCTCCTTCCAAAGTTGTTACTCATGCTTGAGTGATGGCTCATCCTTAAAGTACCTAAGGAACATAAGTGAAACAAAATTGCAAAAGTTAGTAAACATAAAACAAAAGATCTAGTCTTAACTTTTAATCTCATAAACGTGTAAGTGCAATGCATTCCCCGGCAACGGCGCCAAAAACTTGATGTGTGCCAAACAAGGGTGTGGTATATATGCAAGTAATAAAAACCCTAAGCTAAACATGGTTGCAAGTGCACAACATGTTGTTGTAGTACTTAGGGGTCGATCCACAAGAGAATGCGAATTACACATTACACATTTGTAAAGATTTTGGTTAAGCTAAATCAATAATATGCAAGGGGGTTTTGTGTTTTTGTTTTATAAAGGAAATTCAAATAACAAATGCAACTATACAAACACCATTATTGAACAAAGGACAATCCGCAAAAGACATAAGCCAAATCAATTGAAAAGTTTGTTAAATCCGGTTTCTATGAACTCAAAACACTAAGATGTGGTCATCCCACTTTCGTGGCTCCGACCACCTATGTTTCTTAAACCAATGGACTCAGCTTTCACATGGTCATTGAAGAGTGAAACATGCAATAAAATCGAGTAGTGATTGTTCACAAAACTCCTTAGGTCTACTTTCATAGCCTAAGACGATTTGCCCATCAAATATTAGGACCGGAGATATAACAAGCTTTTGGAGAGTATATCAACCTCGGATCAAGTCGCTAGTTAGCTACTCTAGCAACGAGCTTTAGGTATGAATAAATATGGTGAACCATAAGGTTTCCCTTTCTTTAACAACCGATTCTTGATGGCTTATCATGTCATGTCTTCTTTGAAAGATCTATGATTCAATAATGAGTCTAAGGGAGTAGAGAGGATCTCATGGTTCTAGGGAAATAAGGCGGAGTGATAGAGATCAAGCCGCCGCTCTTCCCTAGAGAGAAGCCTCCAAACCCTAGACTAGAAGCTAAAACATGCGAGTATGTACAAAGTGCAAAAGGAAAGAAAGAACAAGGAGACCACCTAAGTGGCTCCGGTTTATTAACTGAAAGAAGAAGGGAGTTGTGTCTATTGATTCGTGATATCGATACAAGAGGCTAAAAGCAAGTATATATAGGTGAGGGGAGGCTAGGTCGGCTGAGTTAATGCGCAAAGGAGAAGAGGAAACTTTCCATTTCTTCTCCCCGCGTGAACTTGCTCTCCAAGTCTTGAGTGTGGCGCGGCTGCCAGCTTCTTTTCGCGTGTAGAGATGTGGGCTTGAGTCATGATGAGGTTTAGGCTTGGCCCGAAGTGATCCCAGTCCATTTTGCTCATCCAAGCTCCATGGGCTTCACTTACTCGCCAGACGGACATGTCTTGGGAGAAAAAGATCCTAGGCCGCATTTCTGCTCCAAATAGCCCAATTCCACTTCGCCGTGACGCATGACTCATTTATCTATCTTTCCATATAAAGATCTCATGATTTGGACGTAGGAAAGACCCTTTGCCGCGGTCATCTTTCGGATGCTTCGATTCTGCCCGAATGCGGGAACCGGCTAAATTGAGTTTTGTTGAAGCTCTTGACTTGGGAACTTGCATGGATCATTGTTTGAAGCTCTTTTGCCTCCTTTTTGCCATTTTGACCTGTTTGCTTCCCAAAACCACAATATACAAGAAAACAACCTCTTGGATACAAAATCATTATTATTAGGTAAGAAAATATAAAGAAAACCAAGGTAAAAACATGTAAAATATGGATATATCAGCAACTAGACCAACTCAAAACAAAACTAAAAATACACTTACCGCGGAATCTCTCGAAGGCCGAAGGGGATGATACTAGACTACTAAATTGACTAACCACAATAATCAATTTAAACACATAGTCTCAATTCACCCAATCTAACAGTCCTAAAACCGTATACGCTCTGATACCAAAATGAAACAACCAAGCTTTTTTTTTTTTTTTTTATTAAATCAATACTCAGCGGAAGTCTTCAAATAAATAATTAAACCATCCATTCAATTCAACGACCAATATCTCAATATCAATAACCATTAATCCAATAAACAATTCCAGAATAATAAATAAACTCTAGCAACCTAAACACCAGGTTGGCTACCAATTCGAATAATAAAACAATAACCGATGAACCAATAAACCAATATCCCTATCATCCCCCTCTTCAGCCTCGATCCCGCGGTCACACATTCCTGTTACCTGCATCACATTACGAAAGAGATGCGTGAGTATTATCATAAATACTCAGTGAGACGGTCATTCCGTCTACAGGCCAATTACGCCAACCACTAGACAATACAACAATATCAACAATAACCATAAACAATAACCATCAACAGTAAACAACAGCAACAATACTCGCACAACAGCACTAGTGTCGATCGACACCCCACCGTGTCGCTCGACACGCCCTGCTAGGTGTCGATCGACACACAAAGTGTGTCGCTCGACACTAGCATCCTCGGTGTCGACCGACACCAAAAGGTGTCGATCGACACCTTCCCGAAACCCAGAAACCAACAACAACGAAACAATGCGAAAACTAGTATAAAACATCCAAATCAATGGGATTCAACCCCCATAATCGATCAATAACTCAAATAACTCAAGAACAACTCGAAATAGCAACAACACAACAAATCTCCAGTGATTCACGGACCTACGGTCTCGCACTCACCTTGAAACGGATTAGAAACAAAGGAGAAAGATGAACAGCAACCACCAAGCCTCAGATCGATCCTCCAAACTCCAAAAAATCCTAAAAATCACCTCCCAACTCTCTGGAAAAGTCTCTGCCTCAAAAATTGTGCCAAAAAGCGACTTCCTTCGCTTAAAAACGCGACCTAGGGCTTCCTTGCTCAAAACCAGCCTAAACCGAAATCAACTCAAATCAAACCGGTCGAATTTCCAATGGCCGGTGTCGAGCGACACCCTCCCTGGTGTCGGTCGACACCACTCGACCAACTCCACAAAACCGAACACAATCGATTTAAACCGGAAATCAATTCCCAAACCGGTGTCGATCGACACCCCCCTGGTGTCGCTCGACACCAACCAATCAGAAGTCGATTTACACATTTTCTACACAATGCTTGAACCTTTAGACCGACTGCACAACTGTAACATCCGTGAACCAGAAAGTTGTTTTGGAAGTGGTGTTGGGCGATGCTAGGGGTTCGGGAGTAGTTGGCACATGCTCTTAGAGGTGTGAATTGAAGATTGGCTGTACATGTTCTTGTTTGATTGTTGTGCAGTCGGTTTAAGATTCAAGCACCGCGAAGAAAGTGTGTTAAATCCTTCGGGTGTCGATCGACACCGGTTATCAGGGTTGATTTCCGGTTTAAGTAGATCGAATTGAGTTGGGTTGGTTTTGGTCGATGGGTGTCGACCGACACCAAGGGAGGGTGTCGATCGACACCGGTTATTGAGAAATCAACCGGTTTGATTCAAGTCGGCTGGTTTTGTTCGGTTTGGGGCAAGGAAAGCCCTAGGTCGCGATTTAAAAGTCTGTAGCCGCGAGAGAGGCTCAGTTTTCGAGGCAGAAGTGTTTTTGAGAGAAAAAGGTGATTTCCAGAGAGATTTTGGAGTTTGGAGACTCGTTTTGTTGCTGTTCTTCGTTGTTCTATCTCTTCTCCATCTTTCCAATCCGTTTATAAGGTGAGTGCGTGACTGTAGGTCCGTTATTCATTAGAGATTGTTTGATTTTGAGTTTATGTTGTTGTTCTTGAGTTGTTCTTCGTTTTTATGTGGTTTGATGCGTTTATGGGGGTTGAATCCCATTGATTGATGTTTATTCTACTGTTTTCGCACTGTTTCATCGCGTTTGGTGTCTGGGCGTCGAGCCGGTGTCGAACGACACTCTGTGAGTGTTGATCGACACTCGGGAGGCTGGCGTCGATCGACACCATATAGGTGTCGGTCGACACCGACCTGGGTGTCAGGAAACGTGGGTTTCCTGACAGGTAGTTGTGGTTATTATTGTTGCATTGTCATTCTGGTTGTTCATTGTGATGTATTGTCTATTGTTTGACGTAATTGGCCTGTAGGCAGGATGATCCACTCAGGATGATCCAAACACGAACCTTCACCGTCGTTTCCAAAACGAAAGTAACTCCATTAATGCTGCGCTCCCCCACTTGGGTCCAGCATACAGGCATCCTGCACGGCCTCCCATGCAAAGCCTCACAAAACACTTTTAGGTAAAACGACTCTCCATCGACTCAACTCCATGCCACCAGCCGCTCTAACACATACGTAGCCGAAATTCCTCCACCGACCACCTTGGTCAAAACCCAAAAGCTCGACAACGCTATTCCGGATGCCGATACACTTGGCACGCTCTGGAGTAAGGAAACATTTAATATTCCCGAGTCCAACACCTTGAGACTCCACACCGCCCACTAACAACGTTCTTACAAAATTCCACCAATTGTGCAAAAGATTCCTAAACTCTAACGCCGGAAGAAAAAGGATGCCAACAATAACACTAAAATTCTACCACTAAGAATTTACAAAGTCTGAGTAAGAGATTCTACCTGTGGTATGGCCTGAACGACTCGTCTGGGCCGACTCTGTCGTCGATGTGTACACACGCGCCACTCCTCCTGTCTGATCTAACTGCTGCAATGCTGCGATCTGATCCGCTGACTGAATCGCCAAAGGCTGAACCGCCGCCACTGACATCGGCTGCAACTGGGGACACATCGGCCTGATATGCCCTGGCTCCCTACAGTGGAAACACACCGTAGACTCTCTGGATGCCGCCCTCTTGGGGCAACTAGCCACTCTATGCTCCATGCTCCCGCAACCATAGCAACCACCCTTGCTGCTCAAGCTACTAACAGACAACTCGTCTGCTCTCCTCTTCTGACCCTGCGCAGGCTTGTCGATCCTGCCAGAGCTAGACTCAACTCTCTCGCGCTGCTGCTGCTGCTGCTGGCCCCTCTGCCGGGTAGCAGGAGCAACTGCAGCTGGTAAAGCTACCGGACCAACCTGCTCACGAAGGTCCTCCTCAATCGAAGCCGCCAGCTCCACTAACTCCGCTCTCGTGGTGTACATACCACCTCTGCACTGGGTCCGGATACTCGACCGAAGACCCTGTAGAAACCTCATCGTCAAGGCCCGCTCGCCCTCAAAACCAAAACCTGTATGCACTACGAGTCTGCCGAACTCTGCATCATACTCCCGCACTGACTGCTTACCCTGAGTCAATGCCACGAACCTCATATGGAATCTGTCTCGAGCCTCCTGAGGAAAATACTTGGCGTTGAACTCCGCTAGGAATTCGCCCCAAGTCCACATAGCCCTTCGAGTCACAATAGATCTCCACCACAAATGCGCATCTCCACTAAGGTAATGCACCGCTAGCTCGACCCGATACTCCTCTGGACACCTGACAGAACCAAAGTTCCGCTCCAGTCTCTGCCGCCACTCGTCGGCCTGCTCGGGCTCACTCCCGCCCTCAAAGAACGGTGTCCCAATCCTCTGCATCTCCCTCATCATCTCTAGATAAGACGGATGCCCAAACCCCGCAGCGCCATGCTGCCCAACAAAACCCGCAGCCCCATGCTGCCCCACAAAACCAGCACCCACCTGTGCTCCGGCCACTGGAGGTACACTCGGAGCCTGCTGTGGAACCGCCTGCGGAAGACGTGCCAAAAGCTGCGTCAGCAACCCCACTATCAAATCACCCTGAGCTAGAGCCGCGCCCCCACCCTGAGCCGCCCCAGCTCCGGCGCCACCACCGGCACCCAAACTGGCCTCACCCGCCACTGACTGTGTCACTGACGCTGCCGCCACACTAGGCACTGCACTCTCCGCTGAAACCTCTGGTAAACCACGCCCACGACCCCGACCTCCACGGCCCGCAGCTCGGCCACCACGGCCAACTGCTCTGCCCCCACGGGCTCTACCGCGCCCTCTCGCACCACGACCTCTAGCACCTGCGTCCATCTTGCTGCACTACCAAAGCACAGAAGATAAGCAACTAGACCAACTCAAAACAAAACTAAAAATACACTTACCGCGGAATCTCTCGAAGGCCGAAGGGGATGATACTAGACTACTAAACTGACTAACCACAATAATCAATTTAAACACATAGTCTCAATTCACCCAATCTAACAGTCCTAAAACCGTATACGCTCTGATACCAAAATGAAACAACCAAGCTTTTTTTTTTTTTTTATTAAATCAATACTCAGCGGAAGTCTTCAAATAAATAATTAAACCATCCATTCAATTCAACGACCAATATCTCAATATCAATAACCATTAATCCAATAAACAATTCCAGAATAATAAATAAACTCTAGCAACCTAAACACCAGGTTGGCTACCAATTCGAATAATAAAACAATAACCGATGAACCAATAAACCAATATCCCTATCATCCCCCTCTTCAGCCTCGATCCCGCGGTCACACATTCCTGTTACCTGCATCACATTACGAAAGAGATGCGTGAGTATTATCATAAATACTCAGTGAGACGGTCATTCCGTCTACAGGCCAATTACGCCGACCACTAGACAATACAACA
The DNA here is from genome assembly GCA_026724425.1 of Erythrophleum ivorense. Taxonomy (NCBI): domain Eukaryota; kingdom Viridiplantae; phylum Streptophyta; class Magnoliopsida; order Fabales; family Fabaceae; genus Erythrophleum; species Erythrophleum ivorense. Next base: position 31,665 of record JAIUCV010001782.1, on the reverse strand, counting down.
ATATCAACAATAACCATAAACAATAACCATCAACAGTAAACAACAGCAACAATACTCGCACAACAGCACTAGTGTCGATCGACACCCCACCGTGTCGCTCGACACGCCCTGCTAGGTGTCGATCGACACACAAAGTGTGTCGCTCGACACTAGCATCCTCGGTGTCGACCGACACCAAAAGGTGTCGATCGACACCTTCCCGAAACCCAGAAACCAACAACAACGAAACAATGCGAAAACTAGTATAAAACATCCAAATCAATGGGATTCAACCCCCATAATCGATCAATAACTCAAATAACTCAAGAACAACTCGAAATAGCAACAACACAACAAATCTCCAGTGATTCACGGACCTACGGTCTCGCACTCACCTTGAAACGGATTAGAAACAAAGGAGAAAGATGAACAGCAACCACCAAGCCTCAGATCGATCCTCCAAACTCCAAAAAATCCTAAAAATCACCTCCCAACTCTCTGGAAAAGTCTCTGCCTCAAAAATTGTGCCAAAAAGCGACTTCCTTCGCTTAAAAACGCGACCTAGGGCTTCCTTGCTCAAAACCAGCCTAAACCGAAATCAACTCAAATCAAACCGGTCGAATTTCCAATGGCCGGTGTCGAGCGACACCCTCCCTGGTGTCGGTCGACACCACTCGACCAACTCCACAAAACCGAACACAATCGATTTAAACCGGAAATCAATTCCCAAACCGGTGTCGATCGACACCCCCCTGGTGTCGCTCGACACCAACCAATCAGAAGTCGATTTACACATTTTCTACACAATGCTTGAACCTTTAGACCGACTGCACAACTGTAACATCCGTGAACCAGAAAGTTGTTTTGGAAGTGGTGTTGGGCGATGCTAGGGGTTCGGGAGTAGTTGGCACATGCTCTTAGAGGTGTGAATTGAAGATTGGCTGTACATGTTCTTGTTTGATTGTTGTGCAGTCGGTTTAAGATTCAAGCACCGCGAAGAAAGTGTGTTAAATCCTTCGGGTGTCGATCGACACCGGTTATCAGGGTTGATTTCCGGTTTAAGTGGATCGAATTGAGTTGGGTTGGTTTTGGTCGATGGGTGTCGACCGACACCAAGGGAGGGTGTCGATCGACACCGGTTATTGAGAAATCAACCGGTTTGATTCAAGTCGGCTGGTTTTGTTCGGTTTGGGGCAAGGGAAGCCCTAGGTCGCGATTTAAAAGTCTGTAGCCGCGAGAGAGGCTCAGTTTTCGAGGCATAAGTGTTTTTGAGAGAAAAAGGTGATTTCCAGAGAGATCTTGGAGTTTGGAGACTCGTTTTGTTGCTGTTCTTCGTTGTTCTATCTCTTCTCCATCTTTCCAATCCGTTTATAAGGTGAGTGCGTGACTGTAGGTCCGTTATTCATTAGAGATTGTTTGATTTTGAGTTTATGTTGTTGTTCTTGAGTTGTTCTTCGTTTTTATGTGGTTTGATGCGTTTATGGGGGTTGAATCCCATTGATTGATGTTTATTCTACTGTTTTCGCACTGTTTCATCGCGTTTGGTGTCTGGGCGTCGAGCCGGTGTCGAGCGACACTCTGTGAGTGTTGATCGACACTCGGGAGGCTGGCGTCGATCGACACCATATAGGTGTCGGTCGACACCGACCTGGGTGTCAGGAAACGTGGGTTTCCTGACAGGTAGTTGTAGTTATTATTGTTGCATTGTCATTATGGTTGTTCATTGTGATGTATTGTCTATTGTTTGACGTAATTGGCCTGTAGGCAGGATGATCCACTCAGGATGATCCAAACACGAACCTTCACCGTCGTTTCCAAAACGAAAGTAACTCCATTAATGCTGCGCTCCCCCACTTGGGTCCAGCATACAGGCATCCTGCACGGCCTCCCATGCAAAGCCTCACAAAACACTTTTAGGTAAAACGACTCTCCATCGACTCAACTCCATGCCACCAGCCGCTCTAACACATACGTAGCCGAAATTCCTCCACCGACCACCTTGGTCAAAACCCAAAAGCTCGACAACGCTATTCCGGATGCCGATACACTTGGCACGCTCTGGAGTAAGGAAACATTTAATATTCCCGAGTCCAACACCTTGAGACTCCACACCGCCCACTAACAACGTTCTTACAAAATTCCACCAATTGTGCAAAAGATTCCTAAACTCTAACGCCGGAAGAAAAAGGATGCCAACAATAACACTAAAATTCTACCACTAAGAATTTACAAAGTCTGAGTAAGAGATTCTACCTGTGGTATGGCCTGAACGACTCGTCTGGGCCGACTCTGTCGTCGATGTGTACACACGCGCCACTCCTCCTGTCTGATCTAACTGCTGCAATGCTGCGATCTGATCCGCTGACTGAATCGCCAAAGGCTGAACCGCCGCCACTGACATCGGCTGCAACTGGGGACACATCGGCCTGATATGCCCTGGCTCCCTACAGTGGAAACACACCGTAGACTCTCTGGATGCCGCCCTCTTGGGGCAACTAGCCACTCTATGCTCCATGCTCCCGCAACCATAGCAACCACCCTTGCTGCTCAAGCTACTAACAGACAACTCGTCTGCTCTCCTCTTCTGACCCTGCGCAGGCTTGTCGATCCTGCCAGAGCTAGACTCAACTCTCTCGCGCTGCTGCTGCTGCTGCTGGCCCCTCTGCCGGGTAGCAGGAGCAACTGCAGCTGGTAAAGCTACCGGACCAACCTGCTCACGAAGGTCCTCCTCAATCGAAGCCGCCAGCTCCACTAACTCCGCTCTCGTGGTGTACATACCACCTCTGCACTGGGTCCGGATACTCGACCGAAGACCCTGTAGAAACCTCATCGTCAAGGCCCGCTCGCCCTCAAAACCAAAACCTGTATGCACTACGAGTCTGCCGAACTCTGCATCATACTCCCGCACTGACTGCTTACCCTGAGTCAATGCCACGAACCTCATATGGAATCTGTCTCGAGCCTCCTGAGGAAAATACTTGGCGTTGAACTCCGCTAGGAATTCGCCCCAAGTCCACATAGCCCTTCGAGTCACAATAGATCTCCACCACAAATGCGCATCTCCACTAAGGTAATGCACCGCTAGCTCGACCCGATACTCCTCTGGACACCTGACAGAACCAAAGTTCCGCTCCAGTCTCTGCCGCCACTCGTCGGCCTGCTCGGGCTCACTCCCGCCCTCAAAGAACGGTGTCCCAATCCTCTGCATCTCCCTCATCATCTCTAGATAAGACGGATGCCCAAACCCCGCAGCGCCATGCTGCCCAACAAAACCCGCAGCCCCATGCTGCCCCACAAAACCAGCACCCACCTGTGCTCCGGCCACTGGAGGTACACCCGGAGCCTGCTGTGGAACCGCCTGCGGAAGACGTGCCAAAAGCTGCGTCAGCAACCCCACTATCAAATCACCCTGAGCTAGAGCCGCGCCCCCACCCTGAGCCGCCCCAGCTCCGGCGCCACCACCGGCACCCAAACTAGCCTCACCCGCCACTGACTGTGTCACTGACGCTGCCGCCACACTAGGCACTGCACTCTCCGCTGAAACCTCTGGTGAACCACGCCCACGACCCCGACCTCCACGGCCCGCAGCTCGGCCACCACGGCCAACTGCTCTGCCCCCACGGGCTCTACCGCGCCCTCTCGCACCACGACCTCTAGCACCTGCGTCCATCTTGCTGCACTACCAAAGCACAGAAAATAAGCAACTAGACCAACTCAAAACAAAACTAAAAATACACTTACCGCGGAATCTCTCGAAGGCCGAAGGGGATGATACTAGACTACTAAACTGACTAACCACAATAATCAATTTAAACACATAGTCTCAATTCACCCAATCTAACAGTCCTAAAACCGTATACGCTCTGATACCAAAATGAAACAACCAAGCTTTTTTTTTTTTTTTATTAAATCAATACTCAGCGGAAGTCTTCAAATAAATAATTAAACCATCCATTCAATTCAACGACCAATATCTCAATATCAATAACCATTAATCCAATAAACAATTCCAGAATAATAAATAAACTCTAGCAACCTAAACACCAGGTTGGCTACCAATTCGAATAATAAAACAATAACCGATGAACCAATAAACCAATATCCCTATCATCCCCCTCTTCAGCCTCGATCCCGCGGTCACACATTCCTGTTACCTGCATCACATTACGAAAGAGATGCGTGAGTATTATCATAAATACTCAGTGAGACGGTCATTCCGTCTACAGGCCAATTACGCCAACCACTAGACAATACAACAATATCAACAATAACCATAAACAATAACCATCAACAGTAAACAACAGCAACAATACTCGCACAACAGCACTAGTGTCGATCGACACCCCACCGTGTCGCTCGACACGCCCTGCTAGGTGTCGATCGACACACAAAGTGTGTCGCTCGACACTAGCATCCTCGGTGTCGACCGACACCAAAAGGTGTCGATCGACACCTTCCCGAAACCCAGAAACCAACAACAACGAAACAATGCGAAAACTAGTATAAAACATCCAAATCAATGGGATTCAACCCCCATAATCGATCAATAACTCAAATAACTCAAGAACAACTCGAAATAGCAACAACACAACAAATCTCCAGTGATTCACGGACCTATGGTCTCGCACTCACCTTGAAACGGATTAGAAACAAAGGAGAAAGATGAACAGCAACCACCAAGCCTCAGATCGATCCTCCAAACTCCAAAAAATCCTAAAAATCACCTCCCAACTCTCTGGAAAAGTCTATGCCTCGAAAATTGTGCCAAAAAGCGACTTCCTTCGCTTAAAAACGCGACCTAGGGCTTCCTTGCTCAAAACCAGCCTAAACCGAAATCAACTCAAATCAAACCGGTCGAATTTCCAATGGCCGGTGTCGAGCGACACCCTCCCTGGTGTCGGTCGACACCACTCGACCAACTCCACAAAACCGAACACAATCGATTTAAACCGGAAATCAATTCCCAGATAGACCCACAATGCATGCGATGTGGAATGTCTACGGAAACAATTAATCATATGTTATTTGAATGTCCACCGGCGTTACAGGTTTGGGCACTATCCCCGATTCCTACGGTCATCAACCGGTTCCCGACATAAGGTTTATTTACAAATGTGGCTCACTTATTTTGGCACTTGCCAAACGATAATAGAATGCGGATGTACCCTTGGTTGATTTGGTATATTTGGAAAGCCCGCAATAAAAAAGTTTTCACAAACGAGGACTCTGATCCCAGTGAGATTGTTCACCTCGCGGCAGCGGAGGCCTCGGCTTGGGATGTATACCTGCATCTAGAGGTCCTGGTGGTCATACATGTATCGGCTGACAGATGCCAGGTGGATGGCGCTTGGAAAATGACAGAATGCAGGGCAGGTTTGGGATGGTATTATTTCAATACGGATACGGGAGATAAACTTATGGGTACATGTAACCTGCGGCGGAGCCTATCGCCACTTCAAGCAGAGGTGGAGGCTCTAATATGGGCTATGCAATGTATGCTACAGCATAACAAGTTAATAATGGTGTTCGAGACGGACTGTTCCGATGTGGTGAAGATGGTGTATGCACCTGAGGAGTGGCCGGCATTCGCAATCCTACTGGAAGAAATTGGCATATGTAAAATGAGGTTCACCTCCTTTACCATTGTCCACATATCAAGAACGAAAAACACGAAGGCAGACAAGTTAGCACGGAGTGCTCGAGATCTACCTACTGATGTGTATTATGTAAACTCTGTTTCCCTGGCTTGGATTCCTGAGCTGTTGTAGAATTAGAGGTTGTCGACAAAAAAAAAAAAAAGATAACTTGTAGGTGAAAAAAATAAATATCAAACTCCATAACCAATAGAAATTTTCTGAGAGCAATTAATAATGTTAACACAATTAATGAAATATAATACTAATTAAAAAATAAACAAAAAATAATTCGTTAAAGTAAATAATTATGGTTTCTTAATATGTTTGAAAAAAAACTAAAACATCAAACTATAAGGAACAAGTACATTATATCTGTAAAACAGTATTTATTTTATATAAAATGATATTTATTTTGAATGAATAGGATAATATATATCTAAAAATGGAAGAGTACTTAATATTAAGTCTTTGATAATCTATTGTTATCTTATCTTTTAATTCTTGGCTTGATTTTTTCGTTTAATAGATTCAAGAAGATTTATCTATGCAATTTCTCACCATCATGAAATTCGCAGATGTGAATTTCAGCACGACGAGCAACGACGAACAACGACGAAAAACACCAAAATTACCGCAAATCACCACAAAACCACAATTAAACAAACTAACAACACATAAACGTCATGAACATCAACCACAATCAATCCAATTCCACAAATCTATGATTCATGAGCCTACGGTCACGCACTCACCTTTACAAAAGATTGAAACAAGGGGAAAAAGGAAAATGTGATGAACAGTGCGATGAACAGTACTTCGATCTGACCCCCAAAACTCGAAAATTTCTCCTAAATCACCACTTCTCTTCTCTGGAACTTCTCCACTCGAAAATTGTGCCAAAGAAAAGTGGTTGCACATTTTAATCATGTAACTAGGGCTTTCCCTGCTCAAACCGGCCAAACCAACAACTTAAATCGAACCGAAAATCAATTCCAATTCAAATAAATCAATAATTAAATCAAATAAATAATTCAACAATTTAATTCAACAGTGAATGAACTAGCAACCTAAACATAAGGTTTCGCTTAAACAGTTTAAAACGACAAAACATAACATCCCATTATCCTCTTCTCGGCCCTGATTCCACGATCATACTTTTCCTTTACATGCATCACAGGAAAAGAGATGCGTAAGTATTATCACAAATACTTAGTGAGGCGATCACCCGCCTATAGGCCAATTACGCAAAGACCAGACAATAACCAATACTTAAATAATTTCTATAATTATTAAATAAATTCTACAATTAATAAAAATAATTTCCACAATTATTTATGAACCAATTAATTAAATCGACCACCATTTAATTAATTTAAACCACAAATTAATTGATTTAAACCACTTAAACCAATCAATTAAATTAAACCACAAATTGATTGATTTAAACCACTTAAACCAATCAATTAACTTAAACCACAAATTAATTGATTTAAACCACTAAAACCAATCAACTAAAATCGAACAGAACCGCACAACCAGCAGTGTCGAGCGACCCCAGCAAGTGGTGTCGGTCGACACTCGCCTCTTGGTGTCGATCGAGTCGACACCAATTTGCAGATGCGAATTCCAGCACGACGAACAACGATGAAAAACACCAAAATTACCGCAAATCACCGCAAATCCACAATTAAACAAACTAACAACACAGAAACGTCATGAACATCAACCACAATCAATCCAATTCCACAAATCTAGGATTCACGAGCCTATGGTCACGCACTCACCTTTACAAATGATTGAAACAAGGGGAAAAAGGAAAATGTGATGAACAGTGCGATGAACAATACTTCGATCTGACCCCCAAAACTCGAAAATTTATCCTAAATCACCACTTCTCTTCTCTGGAACTTCTCCACTCGAAAATTGTGCCAAAGAAAAGTGGTTGCACATTTTAATCATGTAACTAGGGCTTTCCCTGCTTAAACCGGCCAAACCAACAACTTAAATCGAACCGAAAACCAATTCCAATAGCTCGGTCACCGTTGTGTTTTGCTTTTCACTATCGTGCTTATTTTTTCGATGTTAATTTTTGACTACTGCAGATGTCGGAGAAAGTGTGTTAAATCCTTCTGAACGACTAGTATCGATCGACACCCGAAGGGTGTCGATCGACACCGGTTATCAGGGTTGATTTCCGGTTTAAGTAGATCGAATTGAGTTGGGTTGGTTTTGGTCGATGGGTGTCGACCGACACCAAGGGAGGGTGTCGATCGACACCGGTTATTGAGAAATCAACCGGTTTGATTCAAGTCGGCTGGTTTTGTTCGGTTTGGGGCAAGGAAAGCCCTAGGTCGCGATTTAAAAGTCTGTAGCCGCGAGAGAGGCTCAGTTTTCGAGGCATAAGTGTTTTTGAGAGAAAAAGGTGATTTCCAGAGAGATTTTGGAGTTTGGAGACTCGTTTTGTTGCTGTTCTTCGTTGTTCTATCTCTTCTCCATCTTTCCAATCCGTTTATAAGGTGAGTGCGTGACTGTAGGTCCGTTATTCATTAGAGATTGTTTGATTTTGAGTTTATGTTGTTGTTCTTGAGTTGTTCTTCGTTTTTATGTGGTTTGATGCGTTTATGGGGGTTGAATCCCATTGATTGATGTTTATTCTACTGTTTTCGCACTGTTTCATCGCGTTTGGTGTCTGGGCGTCGAGCCGGTGTCGAGCGACACTCTGTGAGTGTCGATCGACACTCGGGAGGCTGGCGTCGATCGACACCATATAGGTGTCGGTCGACACCGACCTGGGTGTCAGGAAACGTGGGTTTCCTGACAGGTAGTTGTGGTTATTATTGTTGCATTGTCATTCTGGTTGTTCATTGTGATGTATTGTCTATTGTTTGACGTAATTGGCCTGTAAGCAGGATGATCCACTCACTAAGTATTTATGATAATACTTACGCATCTCTATTCCAATGTGATGCAGGTAACAGCAATGTTCTTCCGCGGAAAGAGGCCGAGAGAAGAGGATGATGAGATTAGGAATTTAATCTTGGCTTTATTGTTGTGGCTGACCAGGAATTTGTGATGTTTAGGGTGTTGGTTTATTTTCAGTAATGTAGCATACCTGGTGTTTAGGTTGCTTATTGGTTTATTGGTTTTATTGGTTATTTGTTGAACAATTATTTTATGTTTTAATAATATTGGTTTCTTCCGCATTGTGTTGTTGAATTAGCTGTTGAGGATTAATATTTATGGGAATATTAATCTGGGCTAATTATAAATAAAAAAAAAAGCTTGGTTGTTTCAACAACAATCAAACAAGAAGATGCACAGCCAACCCGAGATTCACACCGTATAGAGCATATGCAACTCCTCCCGATCACTTGGTGTCGTCCGACACCACCTCTAAAACAGCACTTTACGTTCACGGATGTTACACATATAAACAAAATTAAGCTAGATATGGTACAACTACATATTCACACATGTAGAGCAATGTCTAATAGTAATATAAATAATACTCTATCCGTTTCTTTAAGATGAATTTTCTAGTTTTTTCATACATATTAAGAAAAAGTAAAAGTTCAATAATTTTTCTAAACTAAACAACTTTAAACCAATAGTAATGCAAGAAATACATTGAAATCTGGTCTTTTTTACTTTAATCAAGAAAAAGTACATTGAAACCTATAAATTTTATCTTCAAGGAACAATAAAAAATAGCAAAAAAATTCATCTTAAAGAAACGGAGGGAATACAATTTATGCGATCATAAAGTTATAATTAAGTTAGATTTATTTGGTTTTCTTGTTTAGCCTTATCTTTCTTTATTTTTTGCTATCTTAGTCTTCGCTTTTCTTCATTTTTTTTTTTTCTGGATTTTTATTATTCTATTTCTTCTATGATTAATTTTTTCCGACGAAAATGTTAGTTTTTTTTTATAAAGCAAAAAGGCTAGGTTTTGCTAGAGTATTTTTTCCAGCTTCTTCTTCTTTTATGTATTGGTTATTTTCCCTTTTAAATTATCTAATGACTATATATTTTGTAAATATTTTTAGCATAATCCTCTTTAATCTCATGTAGAACAAATTTTCATTATCTGATACACCTAGTCAAACCTAATAACTAAAATGTACGTATAAACAAAATTAAGCTAGAGAATATAATATTATTGTAGATAAGCTACTATTCAGGTTGGATTTTTAGGGTTATAAAACTTTATTCTTGTTTTTATGTTTTTTAATTTTCTTTGATTTATTCTTCTTTAATCTATTATGTTTTGATTTTTTTTTTGCTCTTATTTGGTTTCTTGTTCATTTTCGCTTTTGCTCTTTTTCATCTTCGCTCTTCTTTATTCCTCATTTATGTTCTTATTTGAATTTTTATCCTTCGTTCGTATTTGATTTCTTCTTCGAATTTGTCTTCGCAAGTTTCTTATTTTTTTTCCTTTTTCATCTTTTATTTATATTACGTCTTCGCACTTCAGTATCTTCGTTTTCACATTTCTTCGGTTTCATCTCTTACTCTTCTTTTTCTTTGTGTTAGTCTTGATTTTGTTTTTTTCAACTTCTTTTTCTTCTTCGTCTCTATTATTTTATACTCTTCAAATATTACATGTGTAACATCCTGATTTGTGAAGAGGCTTAAGAGAATTGATTTGTTTACCTATGTGCACTTACCTTTTCGGTTAAAAGCCCATACGTAACTCCAGAGTTAAGCGTGCTTGGGCTGGAGTAGTGGAAGGATGGGTGACCTTCCGGGAAGTGGTCTGCAGAACCGTGTAAGTGAGGCCAAAACACGGAGAAAGGTCGGGTGTTGATTGCAGAGATAGTAAATAAATCGGTAGAGCCTCTCAAAAATAGCGCATCGGCCGTCGGACAGGGGTGGGCCCACGGGCCGAGAGAGGGTGTGGGTGACTCACCGGGATGGGTGGTCGGGGCGTTATAATTTGGTATCAGAGCCGAACTCAGACGTGAGTGTGTAGTCAAGTGGAGTGGCCTTGACTCACACCGTCAGGGGGTGACGATCCAGGTGCGCAACGAGGACGTTGCGCTCAGTGAGGAGGGGTAAATTGTAACATCCCGATTTGTGGAGAGGCTTAAGAGAATTGATTTGGCTACCTATGTCAACAAAGTGCACTTACCTTTTCGGCCAAAGGCCCATACGTAACTCCAAAGTTAAGCGTGTTTGGGCTGGAGTAGTGGAAGGATGGGTGACCTTCCGGGAAGTAGTTTGTGGAACCGTGTAAGTGAGACCAAAACACGGGAAAAGGTCGGGTGTTGATTGCAGGGATAGTAAATAAGTCGGTAGAACCTCTCAAAAATAGCGCACCGGCCGTCGGACAGGGGTGGGGCCCACGGGCTGAGAGAGTGTGTGAGTGACTCACCGAGATGGGCGGTCGGGGCGTTATAACATGACTCCATTCATTTTGTAAATAATTTAAGTGTAAGCTTTCTTAATTTGATATATGCTATATAAAACTATTTTTTATTGTTATATTTGTTAGAAAAAGTGATTATTTATATAATTGAAACCATTATTTTATTTAAGAAAATTTCCTAATTTATTTATTTCTAAGTAGAGATTTAGTGTTAATAAAAGCTTATACATAATTTCCTTATCTTTAACATATCTCTATCGATATTATAATTTTAAAATTTTGAAATTTCTTAGTTTTAGATGTATCAATAATATTGTTTGTTTAAAATTATATATAACTAATTTACCATAACCTAATTTCTTTATTTTAGTATTTGATTAAGAATTTTTTTTGGAAAAAAAAAATTATTAATTAATTTTAGTGATAATGTGGAATGATACTATTGGTTGTTTAAAATTCTATATACTTAATTTCTTAATTTCTTATATATTTAAAAATTGGAAATTATTTTAATTATATAAATATTTATGTGACCAATCAAATTAAGTTTTTTCAATCTCACGTGGATACTGTGAGTGGTGAGATCGGTGACTTTAGTAAATGATGAATATAAGTAGGGACGAGGTCGGATATTTCGTATTAAGAAGTCGGAAAAAGATCGGAACTACAAGCCGAGCTAAGAACAAGAGGGTCGGAACAAGACGAGCTAAGAAAGAGGGAGATCGGGAAGGTTGCTTATCCCGACTCCGAACTGGGGGCCGATCTGAATCAAGGCTGGCTAGCTCGTTCGATCGAAAGAGTAAGTAAACAGAGCTCGGCTCTTTAATCTGATGTGTAATGCCTTTTCCCTATGGTTAAAACGTTTATTTATATTACTATACTTTAGGGTTTCCTCCCTTAAATCCCGGATTATGGTCTGCGCTTTTTCCTCTTCTTCTTTAATCTGTCATGGGCTCGGTCTTGGGCCTTGACTTCATATGTACTGGGCCCATAGGGGGATTGGCACAAGCCCACCATTAACAGTAGCCCCCCCCCAGTCCGTCGAAGCGATGGTTGACACGTACTTGTCTTCGACGGGTTCGGATATAGGTTCGGGTCCGATGCAGATGGAGTCTAGGGCTGACGTGGGAGGCGCTTGATCTTCCTTGCTCGGGTAAAAGCCGAAGAGCCTCTTACTTTGGTCGTACTGACGCGCTCACGCGCCTGAGGACACGCGTGGCGCCTAAGGATCTCCCCTCTTCTCCCTTACGCTCCGACTTCTCCGCCACGTGTCGTTCCTGGCGTGCTCCTAACTGTTGCTTTTCTTCGGGAAACCGTGCAGCGCTTTCACGTCTCATCATTGCGACGTTCTGTCTTCGGGTCTCGTCTTATAAATATCCCGTCACCTCCTCTCTTTTTCTTATCGCTTTTCCTCTGTACTCCGCAAAATCGAGGTAATTGCTCCGAACTTTAGCACTTTTATTTTTCTGAGTCCGAACTGCTTCTCATCTCCGTCCGATCTAGCTCCGAGTTCTTCCGAGCTGAGATCTTGTTCTTCCGAGCTAAGATCTTGTTCTTTCGAACTAAGATCTTCTTCCGAGCTGCTATTTGTTCTTCGTTTTCTCGACTTCTTTGGTGCTTCCGTCTTCTTCTGGTCTAGTCCTCCTCTCCCAGTTTATCGTTGCGATGGTGAGGATCGAATCGAGTGAATCTTCCGGGTCTATTTCCGGCCATTCTGCTAGAGCCAATTTTTCAAGGAGTCCTAGCGTCTCGGGCTCATCTTCTAGTCAATCCTCCTTCGAAATTCCGCCGCCTCGACTGTCGCGTCCTCCGATCCTTGTGCAGACTGTTCTCGATCGCGAGCCGTCTCAGAGGCAAGGCGCGCCTCCTCGCGGTGCTGTGACCGGGCGGAAATCCGGAGTCTCGCTCGGGGGTGCGAGACTCAGCTCGGCACCACTGGTTCGGAAGCCAGACCGTGCTTCAACCGTTTTAATGAGGGGTCGGCGTCACGGAGAAGAGCCGCCGCGGAAGAAGGCTAAGACCTTGTCTCGCCCCGAGGTCGTTCAGCCAGTTCGACACGGTATGGGCAAGGGGTTGATGACGGCCCCTCCGAAGAAGGCTTTAGAGAAAAAGGAGAGCTCCGCTCCTCGGGATTTAGCCGATGTGATCGGGAGGTCCGTGTGCTCGGCCGACGACCTTGACCTCGCTCTGAGTAGGGGGAGCTCGGTAGCCGGTCTGGAAATTCGAATTCCCCAGGAGGATGAAAGGCCTTGGACCGCTCCGGAAGGGTGTATCACCGTTTACGCCGCCTGGTTCGAGGAAGGCCTCTGGTTTCCTCTCCCCGAGCTTCTCATCGCCTATTGTGAGGCTCGTCATATAGCTCTCTCCCAGCTGTCTCCGGCGGCGATTCGCTACATGATCTCCGCAATGGTGATGGCAGCGGAGTGTGGGTTCGTCATGACGCTGGATTTTTTCGAGGCCATCACCTCGCTTACTCCGAACCGTAGGACCCCGGGGACGTTTTATGCGAACGCGAAGACCGGGTTTCAATACGTTGACAACCATCCTTCGAAGACTTCTCTGTGGAAGGAGAAGTATCTTTATGTCAAAGTCAACGAGGCTTCGGTTCCCGATCCGTCGAGGCGGTACATACGCGGATGGAGCTCGTTCTATGGTACGGGCTTGGACTTGAAGCAGTTCGGACTTGCATTTTTTGTTGTTGTTTTTGTTGTTCCTTTGTAATCCTTTCTTCGCTATGTAGTGAAACGACGGCGCGGCATTTCTCTCTCTCAAAGCGCTCAGGCCGATCTCGCTAAGTTCCGAGCCCTCGGAGTCGCCGATTGGAAGCAGCTGCGCGACGTCCGTCTTCCTCTACAACTTCCGATTATCCGAGCTAGTAAGTTCTCGGCCTTCCTTTGTTTGTTCTTCTTTGGTCTTTTCTTGCTCGGCATTGATAATTTTCCTTGCTAGATCCGTGGAGTTTGCCACCTCGCCCAGTTCCCGACTCTAGAATGAAGGTCATCCTGGATCTTCCGAGCTATGTCTCCACCAAGAGACTCGACACCTACTTCCGAGGAGGGGGAGGCCCATTCGTCGACTTGGAGGGTGATTCCGACCGGAGCTCGGAGCGAGCTGAAGAGGTCGAGTCTAATCCGGCGGCTGAGGCCGCTCAGGTCGTGGATAGGCACGACCAGCCTCCCCCGACCGTCGATCCGACTGAGAAGCCGGATAGTGCGCCTGGGCAAGAGCAGGCGACTGACGACCTGGTGGAAGGTCGGCCGACCGAGGTGTCGGAGGACGGACCCTCTCCTGCTCGTAAGAGAAGGAGGGTGTCCAGTCGGGCGGAGGAGATCGCTCCCGAGGTTCCGGAGCCTGCCGTCCCCGCGAATGCTCAGCCCGGGGAGGAAACTGTTGATCTGTCGGAGAGCGGGGATCTGCCCATCACTGCCGCTGCCGGCCTTCTGAGGATGGGCGAAGAGCTCTCGGGGGTCAACGAACGGTCTGTCCTTCGTTGGTTCGGGCGAGCTCGTCTGGGGTCGGCGGAGCCGATCCGCGAAGGCTTCCCGGCTGAGGTCACCGGCATGATCCGGGACCTCGCCACGAGCTCGGCCAAGGTATTTGTCTGGTCCCTCGGGTTGGTTTTGCAGCTTTTCTCTGTTGCTTTGTGGTTACAGTTCTTTTCTTTTCCTTTAGACCGTCGCGTTCTCCAACCAGCTGATCGACGGCATGGCGGTCGAGCTGAAGAAGGCCCAGCAGGCCGGTGAGAGTCTTCGCGAGGCTCGGCAGAAGCTCGACCAAGCTCTCGAGGAGCTCGTTGGGGTGAAGCGGAGGTCGGCCCTCCTGGAGGATCAGCTTGCCAAGAAGACCTCGGAGCATGAGAGGGTCGAAACCGATCATGCTGCCCTGTTGGAAGGCTTCGAGGCGAGTCAAGCTCGTATTCGCCAGCTCGAGATGCTGAATGCTAATCTCGAGGGGAGGCTCAGGGAGACCGGGGAGCGTCTCTCAGTGGCGAAAGACCTCGGCGCCGTTCAGGAAAGGGAGAGGCTGCTCGCCGTTTGCCGTCCGCGGTTCGATAAGTTGGTGGCCCACATTCAAGGTCGTGAAGCGGTGCACTCCGACTTGATGCTGATGAGTCAGGCCAAAGGGATCCACGAAGCGTATCTCGGCTTGGCGAAGGAGCTCCCGATTCCGCGAGGGTTGGTCGAGCAGGTGGCGAAGGACTTCGTCACTTATCGGGACAGGGTCGCAGCTGCGGATCTCTTGTTCCTTGCTGATGGCGAAGGCATTGGCTGCAGCAATTCTCCCGATCTCACTCCTTCCTAGGGTCCCGACCTTATGTGGCTCCCGGAGCGTGTTCCGGATGTATGTTTTTGTATCTCTTTTGGCCTTCGTGCCGTGAACTCTTTCTTTGTTGGTTTTTGAACCTGGTTAATCCCGAAGTGCGGGAGATTTTTAATAAATATTGTTTGAATGCTTTTGCTTCGTTTGTTTTGGGATTGCTTTTCTGGTTCGGATTCTCCCTTCCGATTGAAATTTGGTCATGAACGTGAGCTCGGCATATTTTGGGTGCGAGCATGTGCTCGACTTGTTTTGGGTGCGAGCGTGTGTTCGTCTTATCCTCTTTTAGTGCAAGCATGAGCTCGGCTTGTTTTGGGTGCGAGCGTGTGTTCGACTTATCCTCTTTTAGTGCAAGCATGAGCTCGGCTTGTTTTGGGTGCGAGCGTGTGTTCGACTTATCCTCTTTTAGTGCAAGCATGAGCTCGGCTTATTTTGCTTTTTTGTCCTAAGTCTGTGATTTAGATCCCACGGAGCGCCCGGATTACGTGATCGTATTGTTCATGACTTAGGAAGGGTGCGGGTCGGAACCCGGCTTAAAAATCTAGGTGCGAAAACTGGTTCGGCTTACCCTGTACATAAAATGCGAGACTGGGCTCGGCTTATAGTCGACGAGCTGACGCTCGAAGACGTGGATTATTTCACCACTACACTCGTGGAGCGTGAATCGAATGCTTGGCCAGAACACCGATGTAGTTTTATACAGACGGATCTGTGTGAAGTGTAGCGGATATGATACGAGCTGACACCCGAAAAATATATTTTTTTTTTTATTGAAGTAGATGGACCGTTTGCAAGGCTGCCTACGTACCTCGGTGCGAGGATCAAGCCGACCGTAGTTCAGTTTTTTTTTTTTTTTTTTTTTTTGAGACTGGCGTGGCTCGGCTGGTTTCTTCAGTAGTAGAAGCGCTTGAGGCTGGCAGAATTCCAGGGTCTGGGTACTGCTTCGCCATGCATCGTGACGAGCTCGTACACGCCGCGTCTGACGATCTTAGAAACGATATACGGGCCTTCCCAGTTTGCGCCCAGTTTACCGGCGTTCTCCTCCTTGGTGTTTTCGTACACCTTCCGAAGGACGAGGTCGCCTTCGGCAAAGCTTCTTCCCCTGACGTTTTTGTTGTACATGCGAGCTGCGGCTTGCTGATAGTTCTGGATGCGCAGGAGCGCTTGCTGACGCTCGTCTTCGAGGTTATCTAGGTGGTCGCGGATCATGTTGTTGTTCAGCTCGGTGTCGTTCGGTAGAACTCGTCGTCGGAGTGCGTCTATTCCCACCTCTGCTGGTGACATGGCTTCCATGCCGTGTGATAGTGAGAAGGGGGTTCGGCTGGTCGCGCTTCGCGGCGTCGTTCGGTAGGACCGTAGTACGCCATCCAGCTCCTCGGCCCACTTTCCTTTCTTCGAATCCAGGCGTTTTTTTAGTCCGGCGACGATGGTTTTGTTCGTCGCTTCTGCTTGTCCGTTGCCTTGGGGGTACCTCGGTGTTGAATTGTTCACTCTTATCTTCCACGCAGCACAGAAACTCTCGAACTGAGCTGAAATAAACTGGGAACCGTTATCGGTGACGATCTCGTAAGGGAGCCCGTGTCGGCAGATGATGTTCTTCCAGACAAATTTTTTGACGTCGGCATCTCTGATCGTGGCATATGACTCGGCTTCCACCCACTTGGTGAAGTAGTCCGTCATGACGAGAAGGAAACGCTTTTGCTTCGATGCTGGGAAGGGTCCGACGATGTCCATCGCCCAGCGCATGAACGGGTATGGTGTTGCAGATGAGGAGAGCAGCTCGGTGGGTTGATGAATGATCGGAGCGTGGCGCTGACATGGTTCGCAGCGGGCGACGTAGTCTTCGCAATCTTTTATCATGCTCGGCCAAAACAAACCGTGCTTCTTGATTTTCAGGGCCAGCGATCGACCCCCGGAGTGGTTTCCGGCCGCGCCTTCGTGTGTTTCTATCATCACGCCTCGGATGTCTTTTGTGCCCACGCAGCTTAATAAGGTGTTCGACGCCCCCCCATCGGAACAGGTTGCCGTCGAGCATGGTATAGTAGGCGCTTCTGGCCTTGAGACGTCGCGCTGCCCATTTGTCCCTCGGCACTTCCCCGTCGGCAATGTAATTTATGATCGGTGTTCTCCAGTCTTCCTCCTCGTTGTCTTCTTGCTCGGCATCCATTGGTTCGGATGTGGATTCTAGTGCTTCATCGACGTCGATCATGGCTTCGGATATTATCAATACTTGGTTCGGCCGGCTGATGCTCGGCGCGTCGATGCTCTCGACGGGTATCATTCTTTTTAGGTCCGGATCAGAGGTCGATGCCAGAGCTGCGAGTGCATCTACGGAAGAATTATCGCTTCGGGGAATCTTGGTTAGCTCGAAGGTGTCGAATCCCTTTGCGATATCTTGTACGACCTTCAGATAGGCGTCCATGCGATCATTTTTTGCTTCGTATTCCCCGTTGAATTGGCTGGCGACGAGCTGCGAATCGACGTACGCGTGGATATGATGGGCTCCGATTCCTTTTGCCAATCGTAGCCCGGCGATTATTGTTTCGTATTCTGCCTCGTTGTTCGAGGCCGGGAAAGCGAGTCGACAAGATTGTTCCAAGATTTCCCCCGTCGGGCTGATAAGTCGTACTCCTACCCGTGATCCGTGCCGAGATGAAGATCCATCGACGAACAACGACCAGTCTTTCGGTTTGCAAGAGCTTGCTCCGAACTGATCTGGTGGAAGCTCGATTATGAAGTCAGCTAGGACCTGCGACTTGGCGCACGTTCGGTTTTTATATTCGATATCGTACTCGCTGAGTTCGATGGCCCATTTCGCGAGCCGGCCTGATTGGCTCGGACTATGGAGGATCGACCTGAGAGGATGGTCGGACAGCACGGCGATAGAATGCGATTGAAAATAAGGTCGCAGTTTCCGGGCGCACGTGACGACTGCCAGTGCGAGTTTCTCCATGGTCGGATATCGAGTCTCGGCGTCGTCCAGGGTTTTACTGATGTAGAAGATCGGTTTCTGCTCTCCGCGGTCTTCCCGAACCAACACCCCGCTCACTGCCGAAGTGGACACGGCGATGTATAGGTAGAGAGTTTCGCCTTCTTCGGGTTTGGCCAATACCGGAGGGGTCGAAAGGTACTCTTTGAGCTGCTTGAAGGCGTCTTCGCACCTCGAATCCCATTCGAACTTCTTGTTTGCCTTGAGTAACTAGTAGAAAGGGAGACATTTATCAGTGGATCGGGAGATGAACTGATGTGTGCCAAACAAGGGTGTGGTATATATGCAAGTAATAAAAACCCTAAGCTAAACATGGTTGCAAGTGCACAACATGTTGTTGTAGTACTTAGGGGTCGATCCACAAGAGAATGCGAATTACACATTACACATTTGTAAAGATTTGGTTAAGCTAAATCAATAATATGCAAGGGGGTTTTGTGTTTTTGTTTTATAAAGGAAATTAAAATAACAAATGCAACTATACAAACACCATTATTGAACAAAGGACAATCCGCAAAAGACATAAGCCAAATCAATTGAAAAGTTTGTTAAATCCGGTTTCTATTAACTCAAAACACTAAGATGTGGTCATCCCACTTTCGTGGCTCCGACCACCTATGTTTCTTAAACCAATGGACTCAGCTTTCACATGGTCATTGAAGAGTGAAACATGCAATAAAATCGAGTAGTGATTGTTCACAAAACTCCTTAGGTCTACTTTCATAGCCTAAGACGATTTGCCCATCAAATATTAGGACCGGAGATATAACAAGCTTTTGGAGAGTATATCAACCTCGGATCAAGTCGCTAGTTAGCTACTCTAGCAACGAGCTTTAGGTATGAATAAAGATGGTGAACCATAAGGTTTCCCTTTCTTTAACAACCGATTCTTGATGGCTTATCATGTCATGTCTTCTTTGAAAGATCTATGATTCAATAATGAGTCTAAGGGAATAGAGAGGATCTCATGGTTCTAGGGAAAGAAGGCGGAGTGATAGAGATCAAGCCGCCGCTCTTCCCTAGAGAGAAGCCTCCAAACCCTAGACTAGAAGCTAAAACATGCGAGTATGTACAAAGTGCAAAAGGAAAGAAAGAACAAGGAGACCACCTAAGTGGCTCCGGTTTATTAACTGAAAGAAGAAGGGAGTTGTGTCTATTGATTCGTGATATCGATACAAGAGGCTAAAAGCAAGTATATATAGGTGAGGGGAGGCTAGGTCGGCTGAGTTAATGCGCAAAGGAGAAGAGGAAACTTTCCATTTCTTCTCCCCGCGTGAACTTGCTCTCCAAGTCTTGAGTGTGGCGCGGCTGCCAGCTTCTTTTCGCGTGTAGAGATGTGGGCTTGAGTCATGATGAGGTTTAGGCTTGGCCCAAAGTGATCCCAGTCCATTTTGCTCATCCAAGCTCCATGGGCTTCACTTACTCGCCAGACGGACATGTCTTGGGAGAAAAAGATCCTAGGCCGCATTTCTGCTCCAAATAGCCCAATTCCACTTCGCCGTGACGCATGACTCATTTATCTATCTTTCCATATAAAGATCTCATGATTTGGACGTAGGAAAGACCCTTTGCCGCGGTCATCTTTCGGATGCTTCGATTCTGCCCGAATGCGGGAACCGGCTAAATTGAGTTTTGTTGAAGCTCTTGACTTGGGAACTTGCATGGATCATTGTTTGAAGCTCTTTTGCCTCCTTTTTACCATTTTGACCTGTTTGCTTCCCAAAACCACAATATACAAGAAAACTACCTCTTGGATACAAAATCATTATTATTAGGTAAGAAAATATAAAGAAAACCAAGGTAAAAACATGTAAAATATGGATATATCAACTCCCCCAGACTTAGCCTTTTGCTTGTCCTCAAGCAAACCAAGAAAGGAAAAGAGGTTTGAAAACATGAGAACTCTCAATGCATTTTGAAAATCCATGCTAGCTTATGTCTTAGTAATCCACATGAAAAACGGTTTTGGCTTTATGATGAGGAGCATGAGTACTTACGTTGAGTTTTAGCAGTTTTCCCAAAGTAACCCACACTCCCTATGACCATCCGGGCTCACCTCCCTTGACTCCTTTAGTTTTTGAAGGTGCGGTCTCAACTAGGGGATATCGATCAAAGGGTTTATGATCTCTTTCTCATCCTCTTGTGTTTAAACACTTGTCTTGGCTCTCGTTTCACCTCTCTCTCTTCTCACTCCTTAAGTCGATTGATCCCTTTTTTAGGGTAGCAAGGTATTTTTTTTTATATTCGACTTCTTCTCCTCTTTGTGGAGGTTTTTGATGGATCTTCCATAGACGCGAGTATTGATGGTTGTAGCCACCTAATCCCCGGTTACTTGGATCAAAAGGTCTTCCATATACGCGAGTATTGATGGTGGTTGCCACCTAATCCCCGGTTACTTGGACCTTGGTGCTTTTTCTTAAATTGAAGGGGAGAGAGAGGGGAAACCGAACTCACGTAGACTTTCACTATTTAATGAGGATGAGGAGTCGTACCCTTTGTAAAACTAAGCCCCTAGCTGAGAAGGTTAAGTTCATTAAGGCGCGGAGTCAAAGGTGGATCCTCCATTGGCTTTTTGGAAATGTGGTCATTTTTGGTAAACCGATCTGCTCAAAGTGTACATTGAGTGAATGTTGCCAAATACTGTTTCAATGGTCACTTAAACATTGGTGTAACATGGTTAGTTTCAAAGAAAAGGGTCATAATTCTCGGACAAAATTTTGACTCAATAAAACGACTCAAAGAAAAAGGGAAAAATGAAAAGAAAAATCAAAAAGAACAAACGTGTTAGTAATCCCCCCAGACTTAACTTGCACCGTCTCGGTGGAAGCAAATCCAATTAAGAGGGGTGAAAATGAAAGTCGAATATGTTGGGAAAGTTTTTCGGATTTTGTTACCAAAGTGCGACCATAGGTCATGAAGAGCGGGTTTGCATTGTGAAGTGACTCTAAGTGTTATATGACAACATCAAATCACGCCTTAGATCCATTTGGTCGGTGAGTTTTCAATCTGAAGGTGTGATTCCGTCCGGTGTGCAGTGTGGTCGTGTAAGGCCCGTGTGTCGGCCAAAAATCAAGGCTATGGACCACATGACAAACCGTTAAGAATTTTATGAACGGGATTGAAAATTTACCGTCCAATAGGATGTTTGAGAGCTGCTGGTGAAGTATGAGGTCAAACGAACGAGCGGAGGTGAGAATTTGTCATCGGGTTGACTCCTCGGCTGGCCGGAAGGTGATGTAAACGACCGCAGCCTGAACCGTGAACAATTCCCTGACCGATCTCGAAATTCCACCGACCAATCATATATTTTAGGAGCCGTGGTGAAGTTTGAGGTCAAACAAACGGGCGGTTTGGGAGATGCATCATTTGGTGGTCATCCGGACGATCCGGAGAGGGTGCAATAGTCCACAGCCCAAACGATGATGAATTCCTCGACCGTGCTTGAAAATCCGTCGACCAACCTTATATTTTATGACCACTGGAGAAGTTTGAGGGCAAACGAACGAGCGGTTTGAGATTACCTTCACAACGTGGTCTAGTTGCCTCCCGGAAGAGATTTTTGACCATTCTTGAATTTGGCTCGTCCGTCCCTTGATTTTCTTCTGGAATAGTGATGATGAAGCTCCAAGAATCCATCTCCAGGTGGTGGTATCCTCATGCCGTGATTTGGGTTTTTGTCGGCCTTCGGTGGCCCACCATCGACCGGATGTGGCATTCGTGCGTATCTCCTTATCCGTCAAGATTTCTCTGTCCTATCTTTTGGATTTGCCGACAACCATGGTGTTGTCTGGTCGCCTGTGAAGTTTGGTGGACTTTGGTGGAGCCGTTTGTGAGATGGGTCGATTGGGTCCTCCGTGTTACCCGTTTGGCCGGGAAAATGCTGCCGGACTTGATATCTTCCATATGACTCGATCGTTTTGTGAATTTCTTCCACCGATTGATCTCCGTAAACTTCCTGGAGCATCCCAAGGTGGTGACCGCTATGTTGGTGCTCCGGAACAAGGGTGGGATGATTGGGTGGGAATTGGTCATCTTATGCAAAACTCCTTTGATGGTCTTCTTTGGCACTTAATCATAAAACATGTTATTTTTTTTATTTTTTTATGGATTTGATAAAATTCCCAAAAAATTCAAGTTAATAAAAACCAAATCAAAAGTTAAAAAGAAAAGAAAAGAAAAATATGGGTTGCCTCCCATAAGCGCTTGTTTTAAGTCTTTTTAGCTCGACTCCTTGTGTTCCTTAAGTGTTAGGCAAGTGTGGAGGCTGTAGGAAGCTCCTAGTGCTGGATGGATCCGAGTGCATCTTGTCTTGTAACACTTCTTTGATCAAGTAACCTTGTTGTGAGCCTTCTCCTCCACTTGTGTACCGAAATCTTTTTGATGAAAAACCCGGAGGTGCAGCAACATAGTAGGTGTCCTTGTCAACATTAGCTAGTGAGATCCTCCTGTTTGGCCAATCCATGATTGCTCCAGCCGTTGCTAAGAAAGATCTTCCAAGTAAAAGAGCTTGGTCTTCCGGATCCTCCATAGTAACAACAAAGAAATCGGCTGGAATGATGCAATCTTCAAAGTCAAGCGGAACATCTTTTACCTTGCCAAGTGGTTTGAATGAAGAGCTGTTGGCAAGCTTTATCCCCATGTTTGTCCGCTCCATGGTCTCAATCAGACCCAAACTTCTTGCTATTACCGCCGGCATGAGGTTCACGCTTGAACCGGAATCACATAACGCATCATCAAAGAATTTGCCGTTGATAGAGCAATGTATAAGGAAGTAACCTGGGTCATGAAGCTTGTGTAGTGTTCTTGGAGCAGGCATTTCCTCCCTTGCTTCATTATACATCTTCTCCACTTCGGCTAAGCTCTAATCGTGAGTCCATACAAAGTCTTGAAGGTAAGGGCTCTTGTTGCAAGCGACATCAAAGGGCATATTGCTAGGGAACCTTTTCGCCATAAAATTGAAGTCATCAATGGTGTAATCCATTGAGGAGCTTGCTTTCCTTTTCTCCTTAGGGAGGGGTGGAAATGAAGATCTTGGAGAAAGTGGTGTTCCTTCCGGCAACTTTCTTCCTCTTATCCTTGCTGTCCGCTTTCCTTGTCTCCTTTCATCCTCATCCCAAACCACTCTTGGATTGGTCTCTTTAGCACCAAAAGCAGCCAAAGCATTGTTAGGCTTTGAGTTAGCCGCTTTTGTGCCTTTTGAAGCTCGGTCTCTTTCTTCCATATCCTCCAAGCGTTTGGTGAGGTCTTTGACTCCTTTGGAGGCCCCTCCGGTTGTATCTTGCCATAGCGTGGTCTTCTCAAGTAGCTCTTTGTATCTCTCTTCCACAAGATGCTTCAAGTCATTGATTGATTCCTTGAGTTGTTCTTGCCCTTCCACCAACATCACCATGTTTGAGTAAACCTCCTTCTCTCTTTGGTTAACCTTCGATGCTCTCTTCTTGGCTTGGTGAGCAACAAGCGAGATTGAGTTGAGGCTCATGGTTGTGCCATTAAGGTTGTCTTCTAAGCCGGTGATCTTCTCATCCAAGTGGCTATCCATCTCCTTTGAGTTGAGGTTTAAGTCTCGGATCGCCTTGGTGTTGCCTCCAACGGTTGCGGCTTGTTCCCTTAGCTCCCCTTCCACTTCAAAACACCTTGTTTCGACTCTCTCCACTTGGTCAGAGAGGTTTCCGAACTTTCTATCAAGGTCATGCTTTAGAAACTCTAACCTTGTCTCAAGACTTTGGCTAGACTTTCTTTGGATTTCCATGAAGTCTTCTATCATGGCCTTGAGATTGTCGTCTCTCCGCCGATTAAGTGCGTGCTCTTGGTATGTGGGAAGGTCGGGGCGTGGACGGTGATGATGATGAGGTGGCTGGTGAGGTCGGCCTTGATAAACCGGTGATCGGTTTTGATGATAGTGATGATGTTCTTCTCGGCTAGTCTCGGCAAAGAGCGGATGATGGAAATTTGGTGGGATTGGCATGGGGATGAAGTCTCCGGCCGGATTTGAATCATGTGGCCGCCTTTGGACTTCATGGGGAAGAGGTTTTCTCCTTCCAAAGTTGTTACTCATGCTTGAGTGATGGCTCATCCTTAAAGTACCTAAGGAACATAAGTGAAACAAAATTGCAAAAGTTAGTAAACATAAAACAAAAGATCTAGTCTTAACTTTTAATCTCATAAACGTGTAAGTGCAATGCATTCCCCGGCAACGGCACCAAAAACTTGATGTGTGCCAAACAAGGGTGTGGTATATATGCAAGTAATAAAAACCCTAAGCTAAACATGGTTGCAAGTGCACAACATGTTGTTGTAGTACTTAGGGGTCGATCCACAAGAGAATGCGAATTACACATTACACATTTGTAAAGATTTGGTTAAGCTAAATCAATAATATGCAAGGGGGTTTTGTGTTTTTGTTTTATAAAGGAAATTCAAATAACAAATGCAACTATACAAACACCATTATTGAACAAAGGACAATCCGCAAAAGACATAAGCCAAATCAATTGAAAAGTTTGTTAAATCCGGTTTCTATGAACTCAAAACACTAAGATGTGGTCATCCCACTTTCGTGGCTCCGACCACCTATGTTTCTTAAACCAATGGACTCAGCTTTCACATGGTCATTGAAAAGTGAAACATGCAATAAAATCGAGTAGTGATTGTTCACAAAACTCCTTAGGTCTACTTTCATAGCCTAAGACGATTTGCCCATCAAATATTAGGACCGGAGATATAACAAGCTTTTGGAGAGTATATCAACCTCGGATCAAGTCGCTAGTTAGCTACTCTAGCAACGAGCTTTAGGTATGAATAAAGATGGTGAACCATAAGGTTTCCCTTTCTTTAACAACCGATTCTTGATGGCTTATCATGT
Source organism: Erythrophleum ivorense (assembly GCA_026724425.1). NCBI lineage: Eukaryota > Viridiplantae > Streptophyta > Magnoliopsida > Fabales > Fabaceae > Erythrophleum > Erythrophleum ivorense. The sequence goes on along the minus strand of JAIUCV010001782.1, from coordinate 6,514 downwards.
CATGTCTTCTTTGAAAGATCTATGATTCAATAATGAGTCTAAGGGAATAGAGAGGATCTCATGGTTCTAGGGAAAGAAGGCGGAGTGATAGAGATCAAGCCGCCGCTCTTCCCTAGAGAGAAGCCTCCAAACCCTAGACTAGAAGCTAAAACATGCGAGTATGTACAAAGTGCAAAAGGAAAGAAAGAACAAGGAGACCACCTAAGTGGCTCCGGTTTATTAACTGAAAGAAGAAGGGAGTTGTGTCTATTGATTCGTGATATCGATACAAGAGGCTAAAAGCAAGTATATATAGGTGAGGGGAGGCTAGGTCGGCTGAGTTAATGCGCAAAGGAGAAGAGGAAACTTTCCATTTCTTCTCCCCGCGTGAACTTGCTCTCCAAGTCTTGAGTGTGGCGCGGCTGCCAGCTTCTTTTCGCGTGTAGAGATGTGGGCTTGAGTCATGATGAGGTTTAGGCTTGGCCCGAAGTGATCCCAGTCCATTTTGCTCATCCAAGCTCCATGGGCTTCACTTACTCGCCAGACGGACATGTCTTGGGAGAAAAAGATCCTAGGCCGCATTTCTGCTCCAAATAGCCCAATTCCACTTCGCCGTGACGCATGACTCATTTATCTATCTTTCCATATAAAGATCTCATGATTTGGACGTAGGAAAGACCCTTTGCCGCGGTCATCTTTCGGATGCTTCGATTCTGCCCGAATGCGGGAACCGGCTAAATTGAGTTTTGTTGAAGCTCTTGACTTGGGAACTTGCATGGATCATTGTTTGAAGCTCTTTTGCCTCCTTTTTGCCATTTTGACCTGTTTGCTTCCCAAAACCACAATATACAAGAAAACTACCTCTTGGATACAAAATCATTATTATTAGGTAAGAAAATATAAAGAAAACCAAGGTAAAAACATGTAAAATATGGATATATCATGAACCTGGTGAGAGCTGCGATTCGGCCCGTGAGCTGTTGGACTTCCTTGGAATTTCTGGGTGATGGCAGGTCGCGTATCGCGGCGATTTTTGCTGGGTTCGCCTCGATTCCCCTTTTAGTGACGATGTAGCCCAAAAACTCTCCGGAGGTTACCGCAAAGGTGCACTTCGTTGGGTTTAGCTTCATTCTGAACTCGTTCAAACTTTTGAAACAGGTCGTGAGGTGATCGATGTGATCTGCGGCGACTTTGGATTTGACGAGCATGTCGTCGATGTAAACTTCCATCGTTTTTCCGAGCTGGTCGGCGAACATACGGTTGACTAAGCGTTGGTAAGTCGCTCCGGCGTTCTTCAGTCCGAACGGCATAACCTTATAACAGTAGGTTCCTCGCTCGGTGATGAAGGCGGTCTTTTCTCGGTCGTCCGGATGCATCATGATCTGATTATACCCGGAGAAGGCGTCCATGAAAGATAGTAGCTCGTTGCCCGCCGTTGCTTCGACTAAACGATCGATGTGCGGTAAAGGAAAGCTGTCCTTGGGGCATGCTTTGTTGAGGTCGGTGAAATCCACGCATACACGCCATTTTCCGTTCTTCTTCTTCACGACTACTGGGTTGGCTAACCACTCGGGGTATTTCACTTCGGTGATTGATCCGGCCTTGGATAGGCGTTCGACTTCGTCATTCACTGCCCTGGCTCGCTCGGGGCCGAGCTTGCGTCTCTTTTGTTTCACTGGCTTGTGCGTGGAGTCGACATTCAATTCGTGGCTCGTGATCGTCGGATTGATCCCCTTCAAATCTTCGGTTCTCCAAGCGAAGGTCGAAGCGTTCGCTTTGAGGAAGGCTACGAGCTGAGTCCTGACTTCTGCTGTAAGACGGGTCCCGATCCCCACGCACCGCTCCGGGTCGGAAGAGTCGACGTTCACCTGCTCGACCTCCTCGAGACGGCCTTCTTCGGCAGAGGTATGGTCGGTGCCAATGGTTGCGCCGCACAAGTTGATCATATACGAACTCTCCGATCTGCGAAGCTTGTGCTCGGTGATAAAACAAGTTCGCGCCAGTCTCTGATTGCCTCTGACTGTAACGACGCCGCCCGGACCTGGGAACTTTAAACATTGGTGGTAGGTCGACGGGACTGCTTTCATGGCGTATAGCCAGGGTCCTCCGAGGATGATGTTGTAGATCGTAGGTTGGTCAATGACTAGGAATTTGATCATCTGGGTGACGCCTCCGACGCTAACTGGCAACTTGATAGTCCCGATCGTCATGATTGAGTCTCCTCCGAATCCGGTCAACGGAGTCAAGCAAGGCTTGAATTTGAATCCGGTCAGCTGCATATTGTCTAGGGTATCCTGGAAGAGTAGATCCACCGTGCTGCCTGTGTCAATCATAACTCTCGACACTTCGCAATCTCCGATCTGCACCTCGATGACGAGAGGGTCGTTATGAGGCATGTTGATCCCATCGAGGTCGGAATCGAGGAAGGAGATCGTGTCTCTTGTTCTGGAGTAGGGCTCGCTTCCATGCTTCCATTTCTGCGGTGCCATCGTCTTTCGCTCGTACTCCTTGATTGACCGCACCGAGTCCCTGCACACAGTGAGTCCCCCCATGATCATGTTCACCCGTCTCCTGGCCGTTGGCGGATCGTCGTCAGTTCGTTGCTCGTTCTTCTCTCGGCTTAGCGGGGCCATGTCGTGTGCGGTTTGCCTCGCTGGTCGTCGTTCCTCGTCGTCTCTCCGTCGATCCTCCTGCACTTGCCGAAATCGCTCAGCTTCGTTTTTAGGTTGCTGCTTCGGCGAATTATTCTGCCGAGGGGATGATCTCTCCTTCTTCTTTTGATACTCGCAATAGAGGTGATCGTGTAGCTGTCTACACTCTTCGGTCGTGTGGCCGTAGAAGTTGTGATGGGTGCAGAACGGCTTCTCGTCGTTGCTTAGAGAATCTTGGCTTGGTCGCACGTACTTATTCCATCCGTGGTTTGGTCGCTGGGTTCTGATCTGAAAGGTCGATGCTCGTTTTCCTTTGAAATCCTGGCGATAGTTGTTGTCGTAGTGCTGGCGAGGTTCGCGATACTCTTCGCTCGGTTTTTCCTTGGTCGGTGTTGCGTTCTTCTGCGGTTGGGGGGCGTACTTCTTCGCCGCCGCCGTCCTTACTTCCTCTAACTCGATGTGGGCCGCACCTCGGTGAAGCGCGTCTTCCAGGCTGTTTGGCTTGTTCAGGATGATGCTATGCTTGAAGGGCGATTCGTGCCATAGGGCGTTCTTTAGCGCTGAGATCGCCGCGTTGTCTCCCACTGCTATCTGAGAAGCGACGGCTTTGAACCGGTCGGTGAACGAACGGAGTGACTCCTTGGGTTCTTGCTGTAAGGTGTAGAGATCGGCGTCCGAGACTCCGTCCTGGATGTGGATCGAGTAGTGCTTTAAGAAGGCCGTGGTGAGCTGGTCGTAGCTGTCGATTGAGTTCGCCTCCAACCGAGAGAACCATTGCAAGGCTGCGTCGGTCAGCCGGCCAACGAAGAGTTTGAACTGTGCTGCGTCCTGGTCTTCCGGCGGGAAGTGAAACATTTGCACACCGATGTGGAACACCGAGAGAAATCGAGCTGGGTCACTTTTTCCATCGTAGGTCGGCACGTTCATCTTCCCCTGAGGTCGGACGGGTGTGTTGACGATCCGAGTTGTGAACGGCGTGTTCTTGGAGGCCTTCAAGACTTCAGCGATCTCCGGGGCCGAGCTCGTCGCTTGATGTATCTTCGACGTCATTTCCGTCAGTTGTTTTCTCAAAGACTCCATTTCCTTATCGTTGCGCTGCTCCTGCGGGATCGTTGTCGGTTGTAGCATCGCATTGATGAACGTGTTCATGCTCGGGGTTGCCGGGGCTGGAGGTACGGGGGTCGGGTTCGTTTGCTCGGTGCTCCCGAACAGATTCGCTTGTAGGTCGGAAAGAAGTTCGGCTGTCATTCTCGTCGATGGTCCGCGGGATTCTTGACTTCGGGATGCTTGTAGGTCGGCGATGTGGGTTCGTGTGGCGTTTTGGGCGGCTGTTAGCTCGTTGAAGCGCGCTGCTGTTCCCTGGGATAGGTTGTTGATCTGGTTCATCATCATCTGGAGTATCGTTGAGATATCTGAGGTCGGAGGAGGAGTTCCGATCAGAGTCGAGGAGCTCGGCATGCTCCTATCTCCGACGCTTGGAGGAGGATGCGCACGATCGGCGTTAGAAGGAGGGTGAACCGGGTTTTCTTCCGTATCTTGCAGCTGCTCTGGCATGTTTGATCCGATCTTGCTTCCGGATTACGGAAGTATCCTATTCTTCCCCACAGTCGACGCCAAATGTGAGTGGTGAGATCGGTGACTTTAGTAAATGATGAATATAAGTAGGGACGAGGTCGGATATTTCGTATTAAGAAGTCGGAAAAAGATCGGAACTACAAGCCGAGCTAAGAACAAGAGGGTCGGAACAAGACGAGCTAAGAAAGAGGGAGATCGGGAAGGTTGCTTATCCCGACTCCGAACTGGGGGCCGATCTGAATCAAGGCTGGCTAGCTCGTTCGATCGAAAGAGTAAGTAAACAGAGCTCGGCTCTTTAATCTGATGTGTAATGCCTTTTCCCTATGGTTAAAACGTTTATTTATATTACTATACTTTAGGGTTTCCTCCCTTAAATCCCGGATTATGGTCTGCGCTTTTCCCTCTTCTTCTTTAATCTGTCATGGGCTCGGTCTTGGGCCTGGACTTCATATGTACTGGGCCCATAGGGGGATTGGCACAAGCCCACCATTAACAGATACCTTTAGAAGATCAATCTTTCTTAGTAAATAGATATTAACCTTTTTTCCTATCATCCTAAGTTTTACTTCAAACTATCCCTACATCTAATCTTACAAAAGTAGTCAGTACTCCCAGATAATAAATCAGATTTTGGCCTAGACTCAAGACTGTGCCACATTTTTTTTTTTTTTTGTCGACAACTGTGCCACATTTTAACATGCCACTTGAAACAATTTTTCCAAAAAAGTAATAAGTAACCACATGGAAAATCCCTAACGAAGAGGCAAAATTACCGAAAAATTGGGAAACAGAAATGAAAACGAAAATGAAAACTTGTGAAAATGTTTGCTATGTGTGAGTGTGACTAGTTTAAAAGTAGCTAACTTTCGATTATTAATATTTTTTAATATTTTTTTGGTACAACGCGAATAAACCTCAAGCAACGCAACACACAACACAAAACTCTTTTTTCGTCCTTCTCCTTAGGGTCTCTCTCCTCCTCTCTCTCTTATCTTAAGCAAGCAGCAGCAGAAAACGTCATCGATGGCTTCTCACGCTGCGAACCTCTGGGTGCTTCTAGGTTTAGGTATCGCTGGGATTCTTCTCGCTACCAAGAAGCTGAAGAAGACCTTCCGTGAAGATTTCGGCGCTTTTATCGATAAGCTCTTGCTTCTCCCTCCGCCTCAACCTGCTCCTCCCAAAGCTCCTCATCCTCTCACCGGTCTCTCTTTCGCCGTATCCGACGTGTAAGTCACCCGTAGACTTGTTGCCCCCTTCTTCTTCGGCTCCACTATGTCTATAATTTTGGAGATTTAGGTGAATCATTTTTGCTGGTGGTAGTCAAAATTCGTTTGCCTAAGATTGAAACCTGCGTTGACTCCGTTCTTATTTTTCTCCGGCGCATTATTTGTCTGTTCGTGAACTTACGAGAGTATGTTTGAGCAATTATACTGAAAATTTCGTTGTAGGAGATTCAAATGTGTGTGTGTGTGTGTGTGCGCTAGTTCTATCAAGCACCTTTCAAATGAATAGTACATGTATATATACATATATACGAATCTTTATGCTGATTGGAAGACCCTACAACTGGAGATAGGATGAGATCTTAGGTCATTTAGAAAAGTTGTATGTTTGGATTTATCACCAAGTTTGGATGAATTGCTGTCTCAGAGTGTTTGACCTCTACGGATCCATGGACTCCACTTCAAACGCTATGGATATGTTAATTGACTAGTGAATAATTATTTTTTTATTTGCATATCTTGTATGAACTCTTGATTTTAAGGTTTCAAAGTGCTAAAGGTACTCTTTCTCATTCTCATCTGTTTTCCAGATTCGATGTTACAGGCTACGTGACTGGCTTTGGTCATCCAGACTGGGTCAGGACGCATGAAGCTGCTTCTTCAACAAGCCCTGTGGTTTCATCTCTCGTTGAAGGTGGAGCCACTTGTGTTGGAAAAACTGTAGTTGATGAACTTGCCTTTAGGTGTGTCTCTCTTCCGATTATACATCTAAACTTGTTACCTATATCGGAATTCAGATAATGACCTGTAGTTTGGTGACTCCAGTGTTGAGATTTGTATTTCATCAGGGTTCAAGTATCTTGATTCCTTTGTTTTGTGATTTTTGTTTTCTTCAGTATCAGTGGAGAAAACAAGCATTATGATTCACCCACGAATCCTGCAGCTCCTGCTCGTATTCCTGGTGGCGCTTGCAGTGGAGCTGCTGTTGCTGTAGCAACTAACGCTGTTGATTTTGCTTTAGGTGAGTTTAGTAGATTATTTTTTCCTTGTTAGGACAATTTGGTACGAGATAACCAGCGGTTTTCG